>OU343220.1:242804473-243002529 GCA_910596185.1 Chrysanthemum makinoi | reverse complement strand
AGGAAAAGGAAGGGAACTAGGAGTGTTGCCCTAGCTTCCCTCCTATAAATACTCTTGTATAACCCTCACTTGAGGCTTGGTTGTTCAATTCATTTCTTTCACATACATCTCTACGCATAACTGGCTACTCATATCGTGTGTGTGTGTGTGTTTGATTTATTGTTCAATCGCCTTTATCTCTTTCTATTAAGCTTGTGTTGTAAATCTAGTGACCTAATAGTAGTATCAATCGCCTACTAGTTGGGTGAAACGTTTTGTTTTTGAAGTGGGTTTAAGGTCCTACGCGTAAAACAACGGTTTGATACTTTGGTACGCTTAAAAACGTATATTTCACACTTTTTAATCCAAGATTCGTGTACTTTCATTGTTTTAAGGTGTTAAAATAACTGTTTTTGGCAAAAAGTTTCAAACTTTATGCGTGGATCATAGTTTTTAAGCTTGTTTTTGTTCGTGGGTATCGTTCTACGCGTAACCTGTTTAGCCGTTTTGGTTCATCAAGTTTCACACTTTTGTGTTATTTTGGTGATATTGAAGCTATTCTATAACAAAAATCTGGTTTAGAAACAACTTTGGGCAAAATCACTTTTAAGAGTAAGCTACGCGTAACTAAAACCCTATTTTTACGCGCAACTCACTCCTTGGTTTGATCTTCAGTTTCGTGGTTTACTCCGTGTTTTCTTGCTTGGATAAGCCTGAAAATACGTCGACTTTGGATATCTTTTGCACTGTGATAGTGTAAAAGATCATTTGGGTAAAACCCTAAACTTACGCATAAGCATAAAGCTTACGCGTAGAAATCCTACGCATAAGATTCATCTTACGCCTAAGCCTAGTCTTACGCATAAGGTAATCCTACGCCAAACTTTGTGTCTACGCATAACTTTAGTGTCTTTTCCCTACTTACGCGTAAGCTAAAACTACGCGTAACCCTCATTGTTACGCGTAACTTTGGTGTTTTTACGCATAAGTCCTACTTGGTTTCTTGTGATTTCTACGCCTAAGGACACTTCATCAACAAAGGTTCATTCGACTACAAAGATCCATTTTTACCAACACAAGTTTTCAACATGTCACAACCACCATACTCTAACTATTTCCCTTACACTTATTCTCAACATCAACAACAACTAAGTCCACAACATCAACAATGGAATCAACAACAAGCAATTTATCAACAAGAATTTAATCAACAACATACTCCACAGCTTGGAGCAATTCCTCCACCACAAATGGTTCAAACACCACCAAGTCTTCAAGTTCAACCCTACACAAACGATTTCAATCAACATCCATCAAGGAACACTATGAAGGAACCCACTTGGTTTGCAAAGATGTGTGAAGCTTTAAGCAGCCAACAATCAATTCATGAGGCTGGATCACTTGATAGACCTCCAATGCTCACTCCAGGAAACTACGATCAATGGGTGATAAGGTTCTTTAGGTTTTGTGATCTGAAGAAGCCACATGGAAAGTTCTTAAAGAAGGTTATCTTGGAAGGTCCATTTCAGATGCCTATTGTCATTGTACCCGCCGATCCAAATGCTAATCCACCAAGAGATGAACAATCCAACATTGCTACTTGCGACACGAATGCAGAGGAACTTCTACACTATGAAGCTGATGAGCTTTCAATGAAATATATCCTCTTAGGATTACCTAACCCAATTCTTTGAAGTGTTGATGCTCAAAAGACTGCAAAGGCAATGTGGGAACATATTCATCTTCTTATGGAAGGATTTGCACTCAATCAAGAGGATATGGAATCCAAAATTTACTTGGCTTATGAACACTTCATGATTGAACCAGGAGAGACACTAGAGTCTTATCATCATCGATTCTCAGACATCATAAATGATTTGGATAAACACAACATCATCATGCCAAGAATTGCAGTTAATACTAAGTTCCTGAGTAGTCTTGGTCCTGAATGGGAGAAGTATGTCATTTTTCTCCGTCAAGCGAAGAACATGCATCATTCTACATACGGATTGTTGTACGATTACTTGAAGCCTCATGAAAAGGAAGTTGATAGAGAAAGGATTCTCCGTGCTCAAATTGCTTCACCTTCACAACCGGAAAATCAACAACTTGCTTTATATGCTCAAAACAATTATTCTCCTCAACCAAAGAACTCAACCAAGCGCTACAATTACACCATATGATCCTTCACAAACTCAATCTCAACAAACTCAATTGGTTCCATACAACAACAACAATGCTCAAGCACTTGTCACTGAAGCTAATGAGGAATCTGATCCATTCGAAGCATTGCAACAAGGATTTGCTATGATTGCTAATGCTTTTAGCCGTTAAACCAACAAATCCAACAATCGTATTCGTTCCTCATCTAACACAAGGAATAAAGCTGTTGTGAACAATGGACGAGTTAAAGTTCAGAATCGTGGTTATGGTCGTCAGATGGGCGGTGGTCAAGGGTTTAATGCTGTGGGAAGGAATAACAGTAGAGCTCAAGTGGTGGACCAGGGAAATGCTCAGAATGGGTTGAATGGTCTTCGATGCTACAACTGCAATGAGAAGGGACACCTGGCAAATGCATGCCCAAAGCAGAGGACGAGGGGCAGTGCTTATCACAAAGAGACTCTTCTTTTGGCTCTTAAGGATAAAGCTGGTGGAACTCTCACAAACAAAGAACAGAGCTTTATGGCAAATGCAGATTCAGATGATGATATGGAGGATTTGCAAGCCAATGCAGCTGTTATGTTGATGGCTAATATGCATGAGTTACACATGAGTGAAACTGGCCCAGTGTATGACAGCGATGGCTTGTCTCAGTACCCGAACAAACCATATTCATCTCTGATCTAATATCTCCGCCAACATCTAAATCCGGCAAGGCTCAGAATGTTCAAAATGAGTCGTCCAGATCTCATTCCGACGATTTCAACTATACCCCGTAGTTATATTTGACGATCAAGATGACCAAATGGTTTCCCTTGATAATCAACTTGACTCTGTGGTTATACTTGAGGATCTCAGTAATGATCATGTGGTGACTCACGTTGAACACGCCGAACTTTGCCTCATCCGATTTTGCTCGTTTAATACAAGACCAACAAACCATAGTGGAAGAATGTCGTGCAATTAATCAGGACTTGAAAAGTAAAAATGCACTGTTAACCAAGGACTTTGAATGTTTACAAAAGCAACTCAACTTTTTCAAAACTCAAGAAAAACGTGAAAAAGGATTTGAAGCAGCCTTTGCCAAATCTCATCAAAACAAACAATATTTAGAGAGACAGATGCGTAATCTAGCCGCTTCGAAGAATGATTTGTTGTCTGAAATAGAACAACTAAAACATGAACATAAAAAGCAAATTAACGCTCTCACCTTAGAAACTCAAAAAGCTAAGGCTGAGTTGTTAACTTGTCAAAAACAGTTCTCTGCATACAAAAAGCATTCAACGAAACGAATAGATGATCATCCTGAAGAAATCATAGGCTTGCAAAACAAACTTAAAGAGTTTAAAACTGTTGTTTACAAACATGGTGAGTCGGTCACAGCTATTGAAAAGTTTACTTTAAAACCTAATCCAAATGGCTATGGACCAAATCTTGCTGATTACAAACCTAAGCTTTCAACCAAAGTATTCAAACCAAATCTGAAGTTTCGGTCGAGAATATAAAATTGATAATTACATTATTAGTGTTGTTGAATATCATCGTCAAGAGGAATTAGATGCAAAAGACGAGAGTCGATCAAAATTAAAAAATGTTGTTTACAACAAATCTTTTAACTATTCAAAAGCGGTCACTTTCGTCACACCAACGGATTCTTCTAACACACCAAGGATTATCATAAAACGTCTGAGTCTTCTAATGTTAATCCCAAACCAGGTTATGCACAAACTTATGGTCCTTTACCTTCCATCAGTGAAGTAAACTCAAAACATGAAAATCGCAAAATTCTTCGATATTTTGACCTTTTCATGGCCGACCTCAAAACTTTACAACATGAGATAGAATATCATTCTAAAATCAAAGTTCAACATTTTCAATCGCCTCTTGCGCGAGAACAAAGAGATATTTTTCTGAAAAATCTTTTACCAAATGTTAAAAATTTGAAAAGTTGTGCATTGTCTTGGGAAAGGGACTTTCATAAGGAACTTGGATTGATGAAGGTCATTTTCGAGAAAACAGAAACATCTATTTCTAATACTAAACGTAAAAGAAAATGTTGAGAAAAGATGTTGATCGACTCTTGGAAGATGTCATCGTGCGATGTCCATAATGTTGTGTTATTGAATTCTTTGTCATATGCATTTGATTATATCTTTGCGATCTTTGTTGATTCTGTGGTAAATGTTGAGAACACCGATAATGTGTTTGGTCGAGTCCTTAAAAGTTGAAAATAAACGATTGTCAAACGAACTTTCAAATGCAATACGTCGTCTTAATTGGTGTCAAATAGATATTCACGATCAACAACTTGCTTTTCAACACAAAATCGCCCAGTTGCGTGCAAAATCTTCTGATTCTAAAATTGAGAAACTGGATGATCAAAACGTGTCTTTTAAGTGTCAAATCTCAAAATATGAACAAGAACTTGTAAAAGTTAAAAACGAATATGGTGTCATATTTGATTTACTCAAAAAGACTCTTGATGAAGCATCAAATGAACTTGATCATTATCTTGCACACACTAAAGAAGTTATGCATTTTACTGGAAATATTCGGTCGAAAATCAAGATCGATTCACATTATCTTCAAGTTACGAGAAATGTTAGGAAAGTATGAACAACTTCCGCCTACCGTGATTAAGAGAATAGCCCCAGTAACACTTAGTAATCGTGAACCTAGAATCCCTACTACCAAATCACAAGTTGCTAGCGTGCTTCCTTCTACTGCAACAGGAATAGTTGCGTCTTTTCCAAACGTCCGCACTTCACAGCCTAGGAGCACTACATCGAAGAATAGGAAGTTGCGACCTAAGAAAAGATCAATGAGGAATGCTAAAGTAGAAGAACACCCTAGGACTATGAATAAGACTCATGTTGCTTCCAATATAGATATTGCGTCTGGCAAATGTAATAGAAATAGTGATGTAACGCATGCTAAACCTTTAAGCACCTTTGATATTCAGTCTGATCCACCTTGTGTTATTTGTCGTAAAAGTATGAATTCTGATTGTCATGATAAATGTGTTGCTAAAGCTATCATCTCTCGTTTAAGGAATCCTAAGAACCGGAATACCTCTAGGCCCACTAATCTTTCTAAGTCTGTGCTTGGTAGACCGGCCTCTTTAGATTCTAAGAAACGCATTGCTGTCCCTGTAGCTCCAGTTTCACCTCCTAGGAATGTAGTACCACCTAGTGCATTCACTAAGACTAAAGCAAATACTAGTTGGAGATAGCAGAAATGGATATATAACACACTAGGATTTAAATGGATACCCAAAGCAATTGATGTGTGTATGTCTACTATACCTGCTCCGGAACCCTCTAACATTTCGGGTTCCACATCTCCTTCTATTCCATCTGTTTTAGATGCGTGTAATGCGGTGATACTGAGATCATTCTCGGATTGTTAATAGCGGATGTTCCCGACACATGACATGCAACCTTAAACTGTTATCAAACTTTATTGCAAAGTTCATTGGCACTGTCAGATTCGGGAATGATCACTTCGCACCTATCATGGGCTACGGAGACTATATCAATGGGAACATCGAAATTAGCAGAGTTTATTATGTGGAAGGCCTCGGTCACAATCTGTTTTTAGTAGGTCAGTTCTGTGATGGAGATTTGGAGGTTGCTTTCAGGGAGAAATCTTGTTTCATTCGTGATCTACAAGGAAACGACCTTATATCTGGCTTGCGTAATTCCAGTCTTTACACTATCTCTATGCAAGACATGGTTGCTTAATCTCCCATTTGCTTACTTTCAAAGGCAACATCAACAAAATCATGGCTATGGCACCGTCGTCTCTCACATCTAAACTTTCAAACCATCACCAACCTTGCTCGACACAAACTAGTTGAAGGACTCCCACGATTTCGGTATTCTAAAGATCACCTTTGCTCAGCTTGTGAACAAGGGAAAAGCACTCGTGCTCATTTTCCTTCAATGGTGGAACACAGCTCTCAGCATGTGCTTCATCTTCTTCACATGGATTTGTGTGGCCCGATGCACGTGCAAACGATCAACGGCAAACGCTACATCTTAGTATTTGTTAATGACTATTCACGCTGGACTTGGGTCTACTTTCTTCGAAGCAAAGATCAAGATCCACAAATGATCATCACCTTTCTCACGAAAATACAAGTTCAGCTACGAAACACCGTTCGACAAATCAGAACAGAAAGAGGCACAGAATTTGTTAACCAAACTCTTCGTGAATTTTATGAGAAAGTGGGAATTCAGCATCAGACATCTATTGCACGCACACTAGAACAAAACGGAGTTGTTGAAAGACGAAACCGAACGTTAGTGGAAGTTGCAAGAACAATGTTAATCAATGCTAAACTTCCAGATTACTTATGGGCGGAAGCTTGTATCTCTGCATGCTATACTCAAAACCGGTCTATGATTACAAAACGCCACAACAAAACACCTTTCGAGCTTGTCCACAACCGAAAACCGAATCTCAAACACTTTCATGTATTTGGATCTCTTTGCTATCCGAATAATGATCGTGATGACTTTGGAAAGCTCAAAGCCAAAGCCGACATTGGAGTCTTTATTGGATATTGTGATAATTCTAAAGGTTTTCGAATCTGGAATCGTCAAACAAAGGAGGTTATGGAAACGATTCATGCTCATTTTGATGAACTTACGGAAATGGCTTCTGAGTATAACAGCTTGGAACCCGGTTACAACCGCTAAACTTCCCCAAACCCCATCATCACCGAACAAAGCCCCCACTCACACATCAACAAATGGAAAGGTTATTTGCTCCTCTGTTCATGGCGATATTGATGAACGTGCTCGGGTGTATCCGCTGTTTCCGCTCAACCCGATAATACTCTTATACCGATACACTGCTACAACAACTACGGTTGAAGAAGGACCACCAGTTGACTCCAACACAACAGTTGAACAAACCGCTTCCAACAATGATGAACCGGCTGATGATGTTCTGAATGAAGTACCCCCCACCTGCATATTTTGATCCAAATGCGTTCTTTAACCCGTTTGCTAATGAAACTACTGCACCTGATGTAGCGGAATCATCAACAAGCCATTTGAATCCTCAAAATCTGCACAATGTATACCAACATCAACCCTCCACACATAGATGGACAAAAGACCATCCTCTGGAAAATATTATTGGCAACCCGAATCAATCAGTCGTTACGAGACAACGTCTTCACTCAGATGGTGAACATTGCATTTATGCACTCACTGTCTGCCAATCTGAACCTAAAAACATCAAAGACGCAATGACAAAAGCCAACTGGATCGAATCCATGCAAGAAGAACTCAACCAATTCAAAAGTATTGAAGTATGGGAACTGGTTGAAAGACCAACAGGGGTCTACGTCATTGGTCTCAAATGTATTTGGAAAAACAAATTGGATGCTAAAGGAAACGTAATCAGAAATAAGTCACGCCTGGTGGCTAAGGGTTATCGTCAGGAAGAGGGTATTGACTTTGAAGAATCTTTTGCTCCGGTTGCTCGTCTTGAGGCTATTCGGATATTTCTTGCGTTCTCGGCTCATATGAATATGACGGTCTTTCAGATGGATGTCAAAACTGCGTTTCTAAATGGACAACTAAAAGAAACGGTTTATGTCAGCCAACCAGAAGGATTCGTTGATCCCGCGTTCCCGAACCATGTCTACAAACTGAACAAAGCTCTGTATGGTCTCAAACAAGCTCCTCGGGCATGGTACGATAAGCTATCATCTTTCCTCATTGCCAATAATTTCACCAAAGGTTCGGTTGACCCTACTCTTTTCATACAATATCACGGGGCACATATCTTAATTGTTCAAATTTACGTGGATGACATCATTTTTGGGTCTACACATAAAAGTACTCAATCGCTTTTGCAAAACTAATGAAGAAAAATTTGAAATGTCCATGATGGGTGAACTTACGTTCTTTCTAGGATTACAAGTTCACCAATCACCCCGTGGTATTTTCTTGAGTCAATCCAAATATGCCCTTGAATTGTTAAACAAATTTGGAATGAATACATGTGACACCTATGCCACTCCAATGACACATACCAAGAAACTGGACGCCGATTTGCATGGGAAATTGGTTGACCCTACCAAATACCGTAGTATTATTGGGTTTCTCATGTATCTAACAGCCGCAGACACTGTATTGTCTTTGCCGCTTATCTTTGCTCCCGTTATCGTCGCGACCAACTGAAACCCACCTCTCTGAGGCTAAAAGAATCCTCCGATACATCAAGGGAACCATTAATTTGGGAATCTGGTATCCGAAGGATTCTGGTTTTGAACTGATCGCTTTTTCAGACGCTGAACACGCAGGATGCTTAGATTCACGGAAAAGTACTTCAGGAGCTTTACAATTTCTTGGTGATTGATTCGTGAAAAGTAAACACAAATATCAAATTAACCGTAAAACCCGACAAATTAACCTTTTAGGAAAAGGGTTGACGGGCCAAACCTCACGAATGTGATAAAAGTGATACCGGGAAAGTGATTTCCCCAATTCGTGTCCCAACGAGGTGTGAAATTTACGGTGTCGTTGAGTTTTGTGATTATGGACTTGAATTGGTTTAACGATTTTTTTTTTGATTTGGATTACGTTTTCAACAAAATAAAGAACAAGAATGAAAATGAATTACGTAAAACAAAGTAAACTCTAAATAAACTACTACTAAGCCTAAGAAACAATAAAACGATGCTAAACTACATCCTAGGGTGCTAAAATGCGAAAACGCGAAACCCCGAGCTAATCCCGAGCCCCGAGAGTGAAAAATATGCAATTTAAGTCCTACGAGTGCAAAATTAATTTTCCTACATTCTACATGACTAAAAATGATTTTAGAAAAAAGCCGGGTATTTTTTTGACTTTTATATTATTTATTATGAATTAAAAACTAATTTAATCTAATTAAATTATAAAAATACTAAACTAATTTAGAAAAATCTGAAAATTTCACAGAAAATACTTTAAGCCTAACTGATCTTAAGAAAAATGAAAAAGGAGTACACTGCTTTTGGGAATAAGCAACTAAAAAGCCAAATAAGCTATTAATGCTAAAACTGAAAAATGTATATAAGACATTTGAAGTTGTAAAGTGTGACAAGAAAAGACCCAAGGGCGCTTTGGTATCCAGGTACACACTATCATCCCAACATAAGGGAGAGGTCTCAGGTTCGATCCCTGCCTCTCCCTTTTTGCAAAATTATTTTTTTTTTCTTTGAAATTTTCTTTTGGAACTTAGTAAGCTGGTGAAAATGTAACTTTTTAATGAAAACAACTTTTATTGAAAACTTGTATTAAGCTGAGAATTAAGCTAGAAACTGACAGTAAAGGATTTAAATGGCAAAATTGAAAATTGAAAAGCTAATTAAGAAGCTATAAGCTAAAAGCTAATTACTACCTAAGCTACTAAACTTTAAAGGCAAACTCAAAAAGCTATCCTAACATATGTAAGCAGTCCTAGATAAGCTATTCAGCGCGAAAACAAGCCAAAAACCAAACAAGGACTGCTGATGCACAAACACCACACCCCTACTTTAAGTACTAAATTAAGCTAGTTAAGGTAGAGACTAGTTCTCAACAACTAAACACAGTTAAAGATTAACTAATAAAGATCATATAAAACCAAGGTATGAGGATTTTGAACCTGAAATGAGCTTATGATCGACTTTTGAACAAGCGGTGCAGACTGCTGTGTTGGTGTTCTTTGAAACAGCCCACTTTAGAGCTTAAAATTGAGCTCTTATGGGCTTCTACATTCCTAAAACTAGGTGAGCAAACAAATACTGGGATAACGGGGACCTAAAAAAAACTAATGGGGGCACTGTGGACTCCTTGACAGCTTATAAATAAGCTGTCAAGAAGGTGTGAGGGGGCTGCTACACTACTGGGACAGGGCAAAACAGATTAGAACAGGGATGTTATGGTGGCATGAATAAGCTATCAATCCTACACTAAATTGCCTAACAAGTCTACAAGGATAAAATGCATACTACCAACAATCTACAAGGGACCAAATAAGCTAAATTGAAATGCGAAGTCAATCCAAAAACAACCTGCAGCTGCTGTTTGGACAGAGCAGGTGTGATGGGGCATGTTTGAGGGCAATAAGAGGCTAACCAATAAAGCACTAGATGCTAGCAAAGCAGAAAAACATAACAACCATATATCTAACTACGAACTGCTACCAAGAACTAATCCTAAATCTACTCTAAGCTACATAAACCTTATCTAAAAAGCACAATGGGTGCTGTTGGCTGCAAAAGTGCAGCAATAAACACGACAGATTTGACAAAATAAAAACTACCACACTCTTTTGAAATCAGAACTTGTGACTACAGTTTTGGCCAATCAACTTGCAAAAAACTTGAATACTGATTTGGGAGACAAAGTGGGTCAAAATGTGAATTTTGACCCACACAAGTTGTTCCAAACACCTTGTGGGGCAGAATTTATTTAAAAAAAAACTGTTAAGGCTGTAAAAAAGTGAAGCAATGTATCTTAAAAGACTTCAAGATGACTCTAAAATCAAGTTGAGATTAAACTGAATGGATTTCAAGAACCTGAACAAAAGGCAGAACTTCATAAACTTCAAAGACTGGAATTTAAAAAGAAATTAAATTGCATTTACTGAAATCAAAATTACACTTAATTTAAATTACAAGAAAGTAAAGACGGACTAGAACATTGGAAGAATTCTAGACAAAATTTTTATTTTTCACCTAATACATATTTATACTACTAAGATAAAAAAAACTGTCTTCCTTCTCTTTCTCTGTCTTGTGCTTCTTCTCTGAGTGTGAACAAAACCAAAAGCATCTTGTGCTTCTTTAACCATAATCATAGCCATCCACTAGTTAGGTACATAATTGGAGCTCATCTGAGCCGTGGGATTAATATGGTGCACCTTTGGATTGCTGAGGTGGAATGGGTAACCCGTGATTTGTTCTTGGGGTTGGGATTTAGTGGGATTGGGAAATGGGGTAAAGTGGGTTTTAGGGTTTTGGTTATGTACTGGGTAAAAGAGAGAGCAGGGATGTGGAGGGAAAAGAAGAGAGGGAAAGGGTATGGGTCGGTTTGGAGGGTTATGTCCGGTTTGGATTTGGGTTAAATAAAACAAAGGGCAGGTTTGGTTTGTAGTATTAATACAAGGACCAAATTTGTAATTCATCCAAACTAGAGGACTGAACTGCACTTTTCCAAAATTTATTATAAGGACCATAAATGACAAACTTTATTAACCAAGGGCCATAAATAATATTTTCCATTTTTGAAAATCCTGGGGACTTGTTTTGCCATTTTTGAAAGTTGGGGACTGAAACTGCCAATTATGCAAACTTTGTTTGTTTTTCATTTGTTTTCAATAATTTTGCATCTGAAACATATAAAACACAATTTTGAGATATTTTCAGTATTTTGATGCATTTCTGAGTGTTTTTAAATGTTTTGCAGTTCAGACTTGACCAAAAATGATGAGTTTTTACACACTCATCAATCCCCCACACTAAACCATTGCTAGTCCCTAGCAATCTTTTGAGAAAACTTAATGGATTTGAATCTCTTTACCAAAAGCCATCACTTCTGGAGTAGCCAAATGTTTTAGTTCAAGTAAGAACTATGGTACACTGATAACCATATGATTTTGAGCAAATCACCAGCTCTTAACGGATTTGATTTGTCTTTACCAGAAGCCGTTTGCTTCTGGACTAGCCAACTCTTAGATAAAATATCTTTGGTGAGTCGATTACCAATTATGGTTTTCCAACTGCCTTTACCACAAGCCATAAACTTGCGGGCTAGCCAACTCTTCACTTTTAAGGATATGGTGAGGTGAATACCATACAATTTTGGGCAAATTGCAAGCCGTCAACGGATTTGAGATATCTTTACCAAGAGCCGTTTGCTCCGGATTAGCCAATCCTTTTGTTTATTAGACATGGCGGATGATAATCAGTAAGTGAGTAAGTGCAAAACACTTACTCCAAAAAAACAAATTTTGGCCAAAAATGGGGGAATTAGGTGGTATAATTACATGATAAAATTCGTGAGAATTCCCCCCCACACTAGAAATGAATATTTCCCTCAATATTCAAAGTACCGGCTGTTATGCCGAAACATAGAACGTAAAAGGGAAATACTACGGCCATTATTTGAATTTTTTTTTTTTTTTTTTTTAAGAAAACTTATGCACAACAGCGGGGGCAACTCCCCCACACTAGGGTGGTAGAAAGTAGAAAGAAATCAGAAATATGGGTGAAAACCCATATAGTGTGCTACTGTTTTTGTTAACCGAGTCGCTAGCTTGACTCGATCCCCGCATTCATTTGTTCATGGGGAAGCAAGTGGAAGAGAAAATCTCCATCGGACTTTCATTCAAGTAGTTTGGATAAACATTGAATGTGATGAAAGTTCCACTCCGATGAGATAAAACCGGCTCAAAAGAATGAGAAATGCCGGGATCAAAGATGGTATCTTCACTCCCGTAGGAGTTAAGACATGGAGAAGAAATGGGATGAGAAAGCAAAGTGTCAATCTCATGACAACGGGTGGGTTGGGTGGGTAAAAGATTAGATTGTGGAACATTAACGGAATGTTCAAAAATCTTTTCCACCGCAAGAGAAGTCACAACATCCGTGTCGGGCTTAGAAGAGGTTCCATCATCCGGTGGTTTAGCAGGCGGACGAGTGGATGATGGACCTAAGCCATAATCGTCACTCTGAAAACCCGAAGGTATCGAGTCATCCGGAGAAAGAATTGAGTCGACCTCTTCCATAAGAGTGTCACTCGACGAATTATCAGAAGACCAATTGTAAATAAGATTTTCCAATTCGGTTAGGTCGGCTTCAAAGTCGAAGTGAGCATCATCATCTCCCGATGGAGAATGATCAACGAGAGCGAGTTCATCGGCGAACTCCTCGAGAAGGTCTAACGTCGAAGTGGGATTGCCACTATTCTTATCTTCGGGTAAAGAAGGAGATGAAACGAGGTACAAGTCACTATCCTCATTCTGAATGTCAAAGATGGGATTATCCGAAACTAGAGTGAATTCAGAATCAAAGTCAAACAGAGGATTAGTGAACGCCGTAGTGAATGGTTTCTCGGACACAACAAGAATATCTTCATCATCCGATTCAAAATCAGTGTCCATATCAAGATCATCGGGATCAACATTTCTCACTTCTTCTAAGCTGACGAGCTCAGAAGGAATTTCCTCCACATACTCGATGTCTCCACACGATAAAGAATCATCAAACGACGTATAGTCATTTTCAGACTCGGAGATCACCTCAACAGGTTCTTTCGGGGTGGGAGAAGAATCATCATCGAGAGGGTCATCTCACATATCACCAGAAATAACCTCGGATTCACTTGGGTTTGGGACAAGGTTCTCAACACAAGACGATTCCGTTTCCGGAATAGTGCTAAGATGCTCGTCCCCCATTAAAAGGTTATCCGAAGGCTCCATGGTAGATAGGCAATATGAGGGTGGAGAGTGGACATGTGCGGTACTTTGTGGGCTAGAGATATGCACCTTGTCTTTTGTCATCTCCCAATCTTCCTCATCCTCGTCATCGAGACAGCAAGCTTCGTTAAATAGGAGACGCTGTTGAGCAGCTTCGTTCAATAGGAGAAGCTTTTGAGCTGCTCGCTCATCGGCCAGAAATCTTTCGTTGCGAGCAGCTTGTTCCTCGGAAAGTTCCTCAAGAATCATATGAGTAAATTGATCAATGACGGGAAGTTGTGGGGGTTGGATGTTGTCAAAACTGGAAGTGTTATAACAAGGATCGGGTCCATAGTAATTTTGATTCCACGATTGACATTGGTAATCATAATGAGGACCCCCACACTTATCACAATGAGGGTATTGGTGAGAGAAACTTTGAAACGATGAATCACTGAAATGATGATAGTACGGTTGTGGTTCGTATGAGTTTTGTGGAGGGTAGTTGAAATTGTTTTGAGGATAATTGAAAGAGTTCGGGTTAGGATCATAAGTGAATGAATTCTCGGCACAAATCAAACAACATCCATCAATGAGATAGGTTCCACACCACTCGCACATACATTTGTAACAACGGAAACCTTTCGGTAACATGTCTCCACAACCGTAGCAATACTCTTGATCGAATGAAAGTATCTCGGGAATGGGAGTAGGAATCGAGGGCTCAACAACATCACAAATGTTAGGTAAAACGATATTTCCCGAAGTTGAAATTTGACGAAATTCATTTAAGCAATTTTGAACAATGTTCATGAAATCGTCCGAAAAAGGTTTTGAAGATTCCGGAGGTGGGACAAGTGGTGTGCTCTCAGAGCTAGCAATTTCCACCACTTCCGTTTTGGTCTCCGGTTCTTGCTCTTTTCTCTTAACCTTAACCGTAAATCGCGAAAGATTTGGATCAAATCTAGACGGTTTAGGTTCAGAAACAATAGAACAAATCTCGGGTTGTGGCGGGTGGTCGGAAAAACTTGGAGAATCATCGAGAGAGTTTTTATCGGATAATTCGCACCAATAGCAATATTTGCTTGCACCAACCCTACCACACCGCTTACATACACATTCATGATTGAGACAATAAACTTGATCCTCTTCCATACGTCCTTTGCAATGAAAACAACGACGATAATCGATCGTCGCCATGAGAATTAAACATGTAGAGGGTTAAAGAATTAGAATCAAATGGTTGAGAGGATACGAAGGATAGAATTAAACGGCAAAAGAGGGTAGGAGAAATAGAATCAACGAATAAGAGGAATGAGAAGAATATTTTTGGTTTTTTGCATTTTTATAAAAACAATAACTTCACGAGGAAGGTTCTTCAAGTCACTAATCGTAAAAACTTCACGATATTGTCGCAACACACCTCCCCGGCAGCGGCGCCAAAATTTGATTCGTGAAAAGTAAACACAAATATCAAATTAACCGTAAAACCCGACAAATTAACCTTTTAGGAAAAGGGTTGACGGGCCAAACCTCACGAATGTGATAAAAATGATACCGGGAAAGTGATTTCCCCGGGTCGTGTCCCAACGAGGTGTGAAATTGACGGTGTCGTTGAGTTTTGTGATTATGGACTTGAATTGGTTTAACGATTTTTTTTTTGATTTGGATTACGTTTTCAACAAAATAAAGAACAAGAATGAAAATGAATTACGTAAAACAAAGTAAACTCTAAATAAACTACTACTAAGCCTAAGAAACAATAAAACGATGCTAAACTACATCCTAGGGTGCTAAAATGCGAAAACGCGAAACCCCGAGCTAATCCCGAGCCCCGAGAGTGAAAAATATGCAATTTAAGTCCTACGAGTGCAAAATCAATTTTCCTACATTCTACATGACTAAAAATGATTTTAGAAAAAAGTCGGGTATTTTTTTGACTTTTATATTATTTATTATGAATTAAAAACTAATTTAATCTAATTAAATTATAAAAAATACTAAATTAATTTAGAAAAATCTGAAAATTTCACAGAAAATACTTTAAGCCTAACTGATCTTAAGAAAAATGAAAAAGGAGTACACTGCTTTTGGGAATAAGCAACTAAAAAGCCAAATAAGCTATTAATGCTAAAACTGAAAAATGTATATAAGACATTTGAAGTTGTAAAGTGTGACAAGAAAAGACCCAAGGGCGCTTTGGTATCCAGGTACACACTATCATCCCAACATAAGGGAGAGGTCTCAGGTTCGACCCCTGCCTCTCCCTTTTTGCAAAATTATTTTTTTTTCTTTGAAATTTTCTTTTGGAACTTAGTAAGCTGATGAAAATGTAACTTTTTAATGAAAACAACTTTTATTGAAAACTTGTATTAAGCTGAGAATTAAGCTAGAAACTGACAGTAAAGGATTTAAATGGCAAAATTGAAAATTGAAAAGCTAATTAAGAAGCTATAAGCTAAAAGCTAATTACTACCTAAGCTACTAAACTTTAAAGGCAAACTCAAAAAGCTATCCTAACATATGTAAGCAGTCCTAGATAAGCTATTCAGCGCGAAAACAAGCCAAAAACCAAACAAGGACTGCTGATGCACAAACAGCCACAGCCCCTACTTTAAGCACTAAATTAAGCTAGTTAAGGTAGAGACTAGTTCTCAACAACTAAACACAGTTAAAGATTAACTAATAAAGATCATATAAAACCAAGGTATGAGGATTTTGAACCTGAAATGAGCTTATGATCAGCTTTTGAACAGCGGTGCAGACTGCTGTGTTGGTGTCTGCTGAAACAGCCCACTTTAGAGCTTAAAATTGAGCTCTTATGGGCTTCTACATTCCTAAAACTAGGTGAGCAAACAAATACTGGGATAACGGGGACCTAAAAAAACTAATGGGGGCACTGTGGACTCCTTGACAGCTTATAAATAAGCTGTCAAGAAGGTGTGAGGGGGCTGCTACACTACTGGGACAGGGCAAAACAGATTAGAACAGGGATGTTATGGTGGCATGAATAAGCTATCAATCCTACACTAAATTGCCTAACAAGTCTACAAGGATAAAATGCATACTACCAACAATCTACAAGGGACCAAATAAGCTAAATTGAAATGCGAAGTCAATCCAAAAACAACCTGCAGCTGCTGTTTGGACAGAGAAGGGTGCTGATGGGGCATGTTTGAGGGCAATAAGAGGCTAACCAATAAAGCACTAGATGCTAGCAAAGCAGAAAAACATAACAACCATATATCTAACTACGAACTGCTACCAAGAACTAATCCTAAATCTACTCTAAACTACATAAACCTTATCTAAAAAGCACAATGGGCTGCTGTTGGGCTGCAAAAGTGCAGCAGCGAAACACGACAGATTTGACAAAAATAAAAAACTACCACACTCTTTTGAAATCAGAACTTGTGACTACAGTTTTGGCCAATCAACTTGCAAACAACTTGAATACTGATTTGGGAGACAAAGTGGGTCAAAATGTGAATTTTGACCCACACACAGGTTGTTCCAAACAGCCCTTGTGGGGCAGAATTTATTTAAAAAAAACTGTTAAGGCTGTAAAAAAGTGAAGCAATGTATCTTAAAAGACTTCAAGATGACTCTAAAATCAAGTTGAGATTAAACTGAATGGATTTCAAGAACCTGAACAAAAGGCAGAACTTCATAAACTTCAAAGACTGGAATTTAAAAAGAAATTAAATTGCATTTACTGAAATCAAAATTACACTTAATTTAAATTACAAGAAAGTAAAGACGGACTAGAACATTGGAAGAATTCTAGACAAAATTTTTATTTTTCACCTAATACATATTTATACTACTAAGATAAAAAAAACTGTCTTCCTTCTCTTTCTCTGTCTTGTGCTTCTTCTCTGAGTGTGAACAAAACCAAAAGCATCTTGTGCTTCTTTAACCATAATCATAGCCATCCACTAGTTAGGTACATAATTGGAGCTCATCTGAGCCGTGGGATTAATATGGTGCACCTTTGGATTGCTGAGGTGGAATGGGTAACCCGTGATTTGTTCTTGGGGTTGGGATTTAGTGGGATTGGGAAATGGGGTAAAGTGGGTTTTAGGGTTTTGGTTATGTACTGGGTAAAAGAGAGAGCAGGGATGTGGAGGGAAAAAGAAGAGAGGGAAAGGGTATGGGTCGGTTTGGAGGGTTATGTCCGGTTTGGATTTGGGTTAAATAAAACAAAGGGCAGGTTTGGTTTGTAGTATTAATACAAGGACCAAATTTGTAATTCATCCAAACTAGAGGGACTGAAACTGCACTTTTCCAAAATTTATTATAAGGACCATAAATGACAAACTTTATTAACCAAGGGCCATAAATAATATTTTCCATTTTTGAAAATCCCGGGGACTTGTTTTGCCACTTTTGAAAGTTGGGGGACTGAAACTGCCAATTATGCAAACTTTGTTTGTTTTTCATTTGTTTTCAATAATTTTGCATCTGAAACATATAAAACACAATTTTGAGATATTTTCAGTATTTTGATGCATTTCTGAGTGTTTTTAAATGTTTTGCAGTTCAGACTTGACCAAAAATGATGAGTTTTTACACACTCATCAATCCCCCACACTAAACCATTGCTAGTCCCTAGCAATCTTTTGAGAAAACTTAATGGATTTGAATCTCTTTACCAAAAGCCATCACTTCTGGAGTAGCCAAATGTTTTAGTTCAAGTAAGAACTATGGTACACTGATAACCATATGATTTTGAGCAAATCACCAGCTCTTAACGGATTTGATTTGTCTTTACCGAAGCCGTTTGCTTCGGACTAGCCAACTCTTAGATAAAATATCTTTGGTGAGTCGATTACCAATTATGGTTTTCCAACCGCCTTTACCACAAGCCATAAACTTGCGGGCTAGCCAACTCTTCACTTTTAAGGATATGGTGAGGTGAATACCATACAATTTTGGGCAAATTGCAAGCCGTCAACGGATTTGAGATATCTTTACCAAGAGCCGTTTGCTCCTGGATTAGCCAATCCTTTTGTTTATTAGACATGGCGGACTGATAACCGTAAGCTGAGTAAGTGCAAAACACTTACTCCAAAAAAACAAATTTTGGCCAAAAATGGGGGAATTAGGTGGTATAATTACATGATAAAATTCGTGAGAATTCCCCCCCACACTAGAAATGAATATTGCCCTCAATATTCAAAGTACCGGCTGTTATGCCGAAACATAGAACGTAAAAGGGAAATACTACGGCCATTATTTGAATTTTTTTTTTTTTTTTTTTTTTTTTTAAGAAAACTTATGCACAACAGCGGGGGCAACTCCCCCACACTAGGGTGGTAGAAAGTAGAAAGAAATCAGAAATATGGGTGAAAACCCATATAGTGTGCTACTGTTTTTGTTAACCGAGTCGCTAGCTTGACTCGATCCCCGCATTCATTTGTTCATGGGGAAGCAAGTGGAAGAGAAAATCTCCATCGGACTTTCATTCAAGTAGTTTGGATAAACATTGAATGTGATGAAAGTTCCACTCCGATGAGATAAAACCGGCTCAAAAGAATGAGAAATGCCGGGATCAAAGATGGTATCTTCACTCCCGTAGGAGTTAAGACATGGAGAAGAAATGGGATGAGAAAGCAAAGTGTCAATCTCATGACAACGGGTGGGTTGGGTGGGTAAAAGATTAGATTGTGGAACATTAACGGAATGTTCAAAAATCTTTTCCACCGCAAGAGAAGTCACAACATCCGTGTCGGGCTTAGAAGAGGTTCCATCATCCGGTGGTTTAGCAGGCGGACGAGTGGATGATGGACCTAAGCCATAATCGTCACTCTGAAAACCCGAAGGTATCGAGTCATCCGGAGAAAGAATTGAGTCGACCTCTTCCATAAGAGTGTCACTCGACGAATTATCAGAAGACCAATTGTAAATAAGATTTTCCAATTCGGTTAGGTCGGCTTCAAAGTCGAAGTGAGCATCATCATCTCCCGATGGAGAATGATCAACGAGAGCGAGTTCATCGGCGAACTCCTCGAGAAGGTCTAACGTCGAAGTGGGATTGCCACTATTCTTATCTTCGGGTAAAGAAGGAGATGAAACGAGGTACAAGTCACTATCCTCATTCTGAATGTCAAAGATGGGATTATCCGAAACTAGAGTGAATTCTGAATCAAAGTCAAACAGAGGATTAGTGAACGCCGTAGTGAATGGTTTCTCGGACACAACAAGAATATCTTCATCATCCGATTCAAAATCAGTGTCCATATCAAGATCATCGGGATCAACATTTCTCACTTCTTCTAAGCTGACGAGCTCAGAAGGAATTTCCTCCACATACTCGATGTCTCCACACGATAAAGAATCATCAAACGACGTATAGTCATTTTCAGACTCGGAGATCACCTCAACAGGTTCTTTCGGGGTGGGAGAAGAATCATCATCGAGAGGGTCATCTCACATATCACCAGAAATAACCTCGGATTCACTTGGGTTTGGGACAAGGTTCTCAACACAAGACGATTCCGTTTCCGGAATAGTGCTAAGATGCTCGTCCCCCATTAAAAGGTTATCCGAAGGCTCCATGGTAGATAGGCAATATGAGGGTGGAGAGTGGACATGTGCGGTACTTTGTGGGCTAGAGATATGCACCTTGTCTTTTGTCATCTCCCAATCTTCCTCATCCTCGTCATCGAGACAGCAAGCTTCGTTAAATAGGAGACGCTGTTGAGCAGCTTCGTTCAATAGGAGAAGCTTTTGAGCTGCTCGCTCATCGGCCAGAAATCTTTCGTTGCGAGCAGCTTGTTCCTCGGAAAGTTCCTCAAGATTTATATGAGGAAATTGATCAATGACGGGAAGTTGTGGGGTTGGATGTTGTCAAAACTGGAAGTGTTATAACAAGGATCGGGTCCATAGTAATTTTGATTCCACGATTGACATTGGTAATCATAATGAGGACCCCACACTTATCACAATGAGGGTATTGGTGAGAGAAACTTTGAAACGATGAATCACTGAAATGATGATAGTACGGTTGTGGTTCGTATGAGTTTTGTGGAGGGTAGTTGAAATTGTTTTGAGGATAATTGAAAGAGTTCGGGTTAGGATCATAAGTGAATGAATTCTCGGCACAAATCAAACAACATCCATCAATGAGATAGGTTCCACACCACTCGCACATACATTTGTAACAACGGAAACCTTTCGGTAACATGTCTCCACAACCGTAGCAATACTCTTGATCGAATGAAACTATCTCGGGAATGGGAGTAGGAATCGAGGGCTCAACAACATCACAAATGTTAGGTAAAACGATATTTCCCGAAGTTGAAATTTGACGAAATTCATTTAAGCAATTTTGAACAATGTTCATGAAATCGTCCGAAAAAGGTTTTGAAGATTCCGGAGGTGGGACAAGTGGTGTGCTCTCAGAGCTAGCAATTTCCACCACTTCCGTTTTGGTCTCCAGTTCTTGCTCTTTTCTCTTAACCTTAACCGTAAATCGCGAAAGATTTGGATCAAATCTAGACGGTTTAGGTTCAGAAACAATAGAACAAATCTCGGGTTGTGGCGGGTGGTCGGAAAAACTTGGAGAATCATCGAGAGAGTTTTTATCGGATAATTCGCACCAATAGCAATATTTGCTTGCACCAACCCTACCACACCGCTTACATACACATTCATGATTGAGACAATAAACTTGATCCTCTTCCATACGTCCTTTGCAATGAAAACAACGACGATAATCGATCGTCGCCATGAGAATTAAACATGTAGAGGGTTAAAGAATTAGAATCAAATGGTTGAGAGGATACGAAGGATAGAATTAAACGGCAAAAGAGGGTAGGAGAAATAGAATCAACGAATAAGAGGAATGAGAAGAATATTTTTGGTTTTTTGCATTTTTATAAAAACAATAACTTCACGAGGAAGGTTCTTCAAGTCACTAATCGTAAAACTTCACGATATTGTCGCAACACACCTCCCCGGCAGCGGCGCCAAAATTTGATTCGTGAAAAGTAAACACAAATATCAAATTAACCGTAAAACCCGACAAATTAACCTTTTAGGAAAAGGGTTGACGGGCCAAACCTCACGAATGTGATAAAAATGATACCGGGAAAGTGATTTCCCCGGGTCGTGTCCCAACGAGGTGTGAAATTGACGGTGTCGTTGAGTTTTGTGATTATGGACTTGAATTGGTTTAACGATTTTTTTTTTGATTTGGATTACGTTTTCAACAAAATAAAGAACAAGAATGAAAATGAATTACGTAAAACAAAGTAAACTCTAAATAAACTACTACTAAGCCTAAGAAACAATAAAACGATGCTAAACTACATCCTAGGGTGCTAAAATGCGAAAACGCGAAACCCCGAGCTAATCCCGAGCCCCGAGAGTGAAAAATATGCAATTTAAGTCCTACGAGTGCAAAATCAATTTTCCTACATTCTACATGACTAAAAATGATTTTAGAAAAAAGTCGGGTATTTTTTTGACTTTTATATTATTTATTATGAATTAAAAACTAATTTAATCTAATTAAATTATAAAAAATACTAAATTAATTTAGAAAAATCTGAAAATTTCACAGAAAATACTTTAAGCCTAACTAATCTTAAGAAAAATGAAAAAGGAGTACACTGCTTTTGGGAATAAGCAACTAAAAAGCCAAATAAGCTATTAATGCTAAAACTGAAAAATGTCTATAAGACATTTGAAGTTGTAAAGTGTGACAAGAAAAGACCCAAGGGCGCTTTGGTATCCAGGTACACACTTTCATCCCAACATAAGGAGAGGTCTCGGGTTCGACCCCTGCCTCTCCCTTTTGCAAAATTATTTTTTTTCTTTGAAATTTTCTTTTGGAACTTAGTAAGCTGATGAAAATGTAACTTTTTAATGAAAACAACTTTTATTGAAAACTTGTATTAAGCTGAGAATTAAGCTAGAAACTGACAGTAAAGGATTTAAATGGCAAAATTGAAAATTGAAAAGCTAATTAAGAAGCTATAAGCTAAAAGCTAATTACTACCTAAGCTACTAAACTTTAAAGGCAAACTCAAAAAGCTATCCTAACATATGTAAGCAGTCCTAGATAAGCTATTCAAATAAAACAAGCCAAAAACCAAACAAGGACTGCGATGCACAAACACCACAGCCCTACTTTAAGCACTAAATTAAGCTAGTTAAGGTAGAGACTAGTTCTCAACAACTAAACACAGTTAAAGATTAACTAATAAAGATCATATAAAACCAAGGTATGAGGATTTTGAACCTGAAATGAGCTTATGATCAGCTTTTGAACAGCGGTGCAGACTGCTGTGTTGGTGTCTGCTGAAACAGCCCACTTTAGAGCTTAAAATTGAGCTCTTATGGGCTTCTACATTCCTAAAACTAGGTGAGCAAACAAATACTGGGATAACGGGGACCTAAAAAAAAACTAATGGGGGCACTGTGGACTCCTTGACAGCTTATAAATAAGCTGTCAAGAAGGTGTGAGGGGGCTGCTACACTACTGGGACAGGGCAAAACAGATTAGAACAGGGATGTTATGGTGGCATGAATAAGCTATCAATCCTACACTAAATTGCCTAACAAGTCTACAAGGATAAAATGCATACTACCAACAATCTACAAGGGACCAAATAAGCTAAATTGAAATGCGAAGTCAATCCAAAAACAACCTGCAGCTGCTGTTTGGACAGAGCAGGGTGCTGATGGGGCATGTTTGAGGGCAATAAGAGGCTAACCAATAAAGCACTAGATGCTAGCAAAGCAGAAAAACATAACAACCATATATCTAACTACTTAACCGCTACCAAGAACTAATCCTAAATCTACTCTAAACTACATAAACCTTATCTAAAAAGCACAATGGGCTGCTGTTGGGCTGCAAAAGTGCAAAGAAACACGACAGATTTGACAAAAATAAAAAACTACCACACTCTTTTGAAATCAGAACTTGTGACTACAGTTTTGGCCAATCAACTTGCAAACAACTTGAATACTGATTTGGGAGACAAAGTGGGTCAAAATGTGAATTTTGACCCACACACAAAGGTTGTTCCAAACACCTTGTGGGCAGAATTTATTTAAAAAAAACTGTTAAGGCCGTAAAAAGTGAAGCAATGTATCTTAAAAGACTTCAAGATGACTCTAAAATCAAGTTGAGATTAAACTGAATGGATTTCAAGAACCTGAACAAAAGGCAGAACTTCATAAACTTCAAAGACTGGAATTTAAAAAGAAATTAAATTGCATTTACTGAAATCAAAATTACACTTAATTTAAATTACAAGAAAGTAAAGACGGACTAGAACATTGGAAGAATTCTAGACAAAATTTTTATTTTTCACCTAATACATATTTATACTACTAAGATAAAAAAACTGTCTTCCTTCTCTTTCTCTGTCTTGTGCTTCTTCTCTGAGTGTGAACAAAACCAAAAGCATCTTGTGCTTCTTTAACCATAATCATAGCCATCCACTAGTTAGGTACATAATTGGAGCTCATCTGAGCCGTGGGATTAATATGGTGCACCTTTGGATTGCTGAGGTGGAATGGGTAACCCGTGATTTGTTCTTGGGGTTGGGATTTAGTGGGATTGGGAAATGGGGTAAAGTGGGTTTTAGGGTTTTGGTTGTGTACTGGGTAAAAGAGAGAGCAGGGATGTGAAGGGAAAAAGAAGAGAGGGAAAGGGTATGGGTCGGTTTGGAGGGTTATGTCCGGTTTGGATTTGGGTTAAATAAAACAAAGGGCAGGTTTGGTTTGTAGTATTAATACAAGGACCAAATTTGTAATTCATCCAAACTAGAGGGACTGAAACTGCACTTTTCCAAAATTTATTATAAGGACCATAAATGACAAACTTTATTAACCAAGGGCCATAAATAATATTTTCCATTTTTGAAAATCCCGGGGACTTGTTTTGCCACTTTTGAAAGTTGGGGGACTGAAACTGCCAATTATGCAAACTTTGTTTGTTTTTCATTTGTTTTCAATAATTTTGCATCTGAAACATATAAAACACAATTTTGAGATATTTTCAGTATTTTGATGCATTTCTGAGTGTTTTTAAATGTTTTGCAGTTCAGACTTGTCCAAAAATGATGAGTTTTTACACACTCATCAGTGATAAACTGGTGTCCTGGCAATCGAAGAAGCAGGACTGTACGTCGCTGTCCTCAACTGAAGCAGAATATGTAGCCATGTCGGCGTGTTGTGCTCAAGTCATTTGGATGAGAACACAACTCAAAGACTATGGTTACGTATTTGACAGAATCCCGATGTACTGCGACAATCGGAGTGCTATTGCAATCTCGTGCAACTCAGTTCAACACTCGAAATCAAAGCACATTGATCTTCGATATCATTTCATCAAGGATCACGTGGAACAGGGTACAGTTGAATTATACTTCGTGGGTACAGAATACCAATTGGTAGACCTTCTCACTAAAGCCTTGCCTCCCGCTAGGTTTAATGAGTTGGTCCACCGGATTGGTATGAGGTGTTTGACTTAAGAGGAATTGGATGATCTCCTAAAACAGTCTTAAAAACCTGTCAAACACCAAAATCTCTTTTGTAAATAATTTTTTCAAAAACAAAATACAAAAATATAAAACCTGATAAAACAACAAAAATATTCTTCTATATATTTCTCTTTTCAACATTCCAAGTACATTTCTTCCGTCAACAATCTAATCTTTCAAAATTCAGTATTTTTCCGATCAAGTGTTGAGGGGGAGAAAATAAACACTTAACTGTTTCAAAACATTCGTGTACTTGCATGTTATCATATTCTGGTTGTTTCTTTTATCAATGGTGGCAAATTTTCTGGTTCAACTGACACTCCTCGGACTAAAATTCATAACCTTTCATTATTTTCTTAAGTCAAGGGGGAGTGTCGTCAAGTTTCTTTCTTAAAATCTTTCGTTTGGTAACAAAAATGGAAGTTAAATGGCTTTGGATGAAAAAAGGAAAAGGTGGAGGGACCAAAACTGCCAAAAGGTTAAAGTCATTTTAATAAAAACACCCCACCTAACTATTTCACTTCACATTTAATACTCAAACCTAACAAATCCTACGCTTAAAATTCGTTCAAGAAATCCGTGTTTCAGATCTTCAATTTGTAAGTGTCTTTGTGTTCCTAACAAGATTACAAACAAAGGTTTTAAATCGTTTTGAAAATTAACGGTTGGATCTTTAACTAGGGACGATTTTATGTTCTACGCGTATGCGTATGAACACATAATCTTGTTTATGTGTTTGTGGTTAAAAGGATTGTGTTAAAACGTTTTAATAACATCAATGATACCTTTTCTACCCTCAAAACGAACCCAGATACACGAATTGAGTGAATTTGAAATTTAGGGTTTATGCGTAGTTTTGGGTGTTTTCAAATGTGATTGTATTTGGTCAAAAAGATTGTTGTGTGATGTTAATATCATGATGAATTGATGTTATCTTAGCTCTAAAACAACCCAGAAACACTAATTAAGTTAGAATTAGAAATTAGGGTTTAATGTTCTTGAGTTTTGGGTATTTTTGATTCACCACGAATTGGGTGTTAAAACTTGGTTATTACACTCTCACAACATCTAAGACTTACCAGAAAACGTTTGGTGCAATTCCTATTGTTAGAAATCATATGCGTAATTCATAAACTCTAGGGTTTTGACTTACGCGTATGACTTTCTACGCGTAAACTGTTTATCAAGTTTTCATGCCATAATCTGTCTTAAAATGAATATATGTGTCAAGATTGATGATATGATGATTTTATTTCAGGCTTGCTACTCGTATAACTCAGAATCAATGTCATTGATACTCTACGCATAAGGATCACCTTACGCGTAGAAAGTTATGCGTAAGAGTAATCTTACGCGTAACTGTTACGCGTAAGGTTCTACAAAGGGACTACGCGTATCCTGTGAAGGATATGCGTAAACAGTGACCTCTACGCATAAGGTCTACTCTTACGAGTAAGCCTTACGCGTAAGGTTTTATATACGCCTACGCGTAAGCTCTACGCATAAGGTTACTCTGTTCCTACGCGTAACATTTCTTACGCGTAAGACAGATTCCTACGCGTAAGCTTGTGCCTACGCATATAACCCCTGTTTACGCATAAGCTACCATTTCTACGCATAAACCTTGATCAAACCTTCATAATGAATTGTTACGCGTGCAAACTTGTATATAAATGAATCATAACGTCACAAAACCAATAATGTCACTAATAAGCTTAAACGTTCTATATGTTGTGATTAATAAGTGATAACATAAACTTTAAAATTTAAAGTTAACTAACTCACGAAACTTTTCACGACGTCATTGGACTATTAGACATACAAGTGACTTTGGACTCGTAACAACCATTGACATTATACGTTCAATAATTAGACATTAAAACCTTCTGTTGACTAACATTATGTCTTTCGATATGTTGGTTCTTTTGGCTAATGTTATTTCAGATCACGACATGGCTACTCAAATGAATGTGGATGCACCTGAAGTTCTCACAATTGCCGATATCTTCCCTAATGGTTATCCGAGAAAGATTGGAAAGAATAATCTAAGAGTTGACTTTGAAACTCTTTCATGCTCAGAGTCTTCCTGCCTGATTGCTGTGGATATTCTAAAGAATCATCCGTACCAGAATATGCTCTCACACTCTGCTCTGTTCGAGATCTACATTCAACAATTCTGGAATTCAATGCAAAGGATCAAAGGTCAAAGTGCGGTGACTGTAACGCTCAATCACAAACAGATCACCATCACACATGCAGATCTACGGGTTGTTCTTCTAATTCCTGAAATCGAGCCAACCGACTTCTATGCCACACCTCCTGAAGAGACAGTTCTGAAATTCCCGATTGATATTGGCTATGATGAAGCTTCAGGAATAATCACTAAGCACTCTCATGTGGAGCTTAAGAACATTCCTCAACCGTGGAGAACCCTCTACATCATCATTACCAAATCTGTCTCTGGTCGTGATAGTGGCTATGAGCATCCCAAGCGCATGGAGCTGCAAATATTTTGGTCATTAATCAACAAAAAGGACATTGAAATTGAAGCACTGTTATGGGAAGACATGATGTCATTTCTCAAGAAACTTGGCTCAAAGATTCCCTATCTCAGATACACAAAACTGTTGATCCAGAGAGCACTTGGACTTCATCCTGATATTCCCAAGAGGCTCAATGACCCCGACAATCACGATATGTTGACTGAGCCTACCCTATCAGTCAGAATCAAGGAATCGTCAACAAAGAAACAGGGTCCTGTGTTACCTGATCACCTTCTGACTAATGAAATCAAAAAGCTCAAGACATACAAAAGGTATCTGGTAGCAGTAAAAGAAGGCAAAGTTGGTCATCTCGATGAGAAATCTTCTGGAACACCTATAAGGAAAACCATAAGAGGAAGTGGAGGAAGTGCTGCAAGCACTGAGAGTCAGAGGACGTTCCCCAGGAGGAATCCTCCACGAAAGGGGACAGTTCCAGCCAAGGAAGTTGTTCCTATTCCCGTATCTAAGCCTGGACCGCAAAGAAAGCTAACAGACGAGGACTCTGAGGGTACTGCATCAGATGAAGAGACTTTCTACTCTGAAACTGCTAAAGATGACACTACAACAGTATCTAAACCTCCTAGTCCTCCAGTTGATCAAGGAAAAGGAAGACTCCAGTACTTGTGCCTTATGAAGAAAGCTCAAGCTCGGATGAAGAGCAACTGGATAAATCATACAGGAAGAAGTTCAAATTCGTTAGACTTCAACACGTTGCACAACAATTTTCTCAAGAATAAATGGGTGGCCCCGGAGGGTCGAGTGGTGGAGCTCAATCTTCACCAGTCCCGATGCGGTTAATCGACCCGATAAGGGATCTCGTGCCACCACTTTGGTACAACAACAAACACGTGTGGAGGACACTCTTGAAGAACCTGAATCTGAGAAGTTAGAGAAGGTAAAAGCTGATGAAGAAGCTGCAGCCAAAGCCAAAGCCGATGAACAAGCTAAGTCTGGAAATGAAGAAGATGTTGAGTATGATAAGTTTCTTCTAGATAGTCCTGCACGGTCAAAGGAAGAAACTTTTGAGCCACCAAAGGACCCGGAGTCTCCTCACATCTCTTCGTCATCAGATTCATCTTCTTACTCTTCACCACCACCATCAAAGAAATCAACCAAATCATCATCTAAATCAGTAAAGAAGCCAACTCCATCTTGGATCTCTCAATCAAAGAATCGAATCGTAAAAGCTGTAAAACGAGTCAAAAAGAAAGATATTCTCTACAGAAAGTTGAATTTCCTCACGATAGATAACGTATCTTCATGATGAGAATGACGAGATGAAAGTTGAACGAGAGTATGTACAGAAGCTTATGAAGGATGATCTTCAAGGGAGCATGGACGAGATGATAAAAGGATACTCTCACAAGTTCTTAATGGAGGTCGTTCCGAAACTGACAAAGGAGATGTATACCAGACAACTTTATCCGAATCTCTTACATTTAGCCAAGCAAGCCATGAAATCAACTCCGATGAATTTGAGCATCAATCCAGTTGAAACTACAATCTTCTCAGATAATGAATTGGTGAACCGGCTAGTAGCCCAAATGTCGAAACGCTCTGCAACGTTTGCCTCCCACGAAGCTAAGTTGTTTGAAGCATTGTTGGAATACCAACTCAAGTCATCATTCAGAGAAGAAGCTGTAAGGCCTAAACATTTAAGAGATGAAGAAGACAAAGATCAAGATAAGGATAAGGAGCCTAAACGCACAAAGAAGTCTGGGGAATCATCTTCCATTCAGTACTCAATGCAGCCTCCACTTCAAAGAACTCCAGCTCAACAAAGATCTCCTCCTCGCTCTTCTGCAGATAAACCTCAGGATTCCGAGACACCACCCCAGACTCAGAAAACCGGTGATCATTTTGAGTATACGTGGGGTGTCGATGAAGAATACCATGAGCCCCAACAACAACCCGCCTCTCCCGACAAAGTACAGAAACCAGGACCCTCATCTAGGCCTACGAAACGAAGAAGAAGGCCCAAGGGACGTCCTATCATGGCTAGATGAAGATAACACAGAGGAATTTGAATGGTTTTCTACACTTGTTAATTCCACTCCCTACCCTGCTGAAGGTCAAGATCTGGTAGACGGTAATACATTGGAGCATGCTAAGTTACTGCAAGAAAAATTCCGAATAAAGAAGATGACGAAATCTGAGTTGAGGCGAATCAAGAATGAAGCCTTTCAACTGTTAAAAGATAGCTCAGAAAGTGCCATCGAGGTCGAATATCACCTTGAAAACATTGCTCGAGCTATGTCTAACAACATGGATTGGCTCAACCCAGAAGCAAACATCGACTTTACCAAACGGGACAACCCTCCATATTACACCGACTGGTCTAAACCTCTACCTACAATTGGCCAACCAGATGAGCCTCGAATTCCATTCCGATATTTCTTCAACAAAGACTTGGATTTTCTTCTTCACGGTGGCGATGGTTCAAGGAAATACGCTACATCTTTGACACTTCCATTCCCGGCAGCAATTTACTCGAACTGCATAGCCATCGAGGAAAGATCTAACCACTTGTTCTCCAACCAAGTGGAAGAGTACAACCGAGATGCAATGTATGGGATTCACCATTGGCCGGAACGCCGCAGAATCTACTACCGAAGCGCCGGGTTCGAAATCTCAACATGAAGTGTTCAGTCCTAAAAGTATCGTTGCCATCAAACACGTTGATCTTTCGTCCAAATGGGACTACACTTTTCTCAAGAAGATTGTGGTCAAAAGGCAAGACGAAAGGGATTATGCATTCTCTGAAGGTGACTTTGAGAATTTGTCTATCAACGACATCGAAGACATGTACCTTGCCAAAGTACAGGTTCGTATGAGACAATTCTCCACTCAAGTACAACGTGAATTCATCAAGTCATTGCTCATCTTCATCAGACGCATAGTCATCAAAGAACGTGTAGAAGATCTCCAGCTTGCAGTTGAATCTTATCAGACCCGTGTCAACCTCACTCTACCACAGCTTGATCTTCCGGACATCAACCATCTCTCACAATATACGCTCATCTGCAAACCATTCGGCGTCGTTTACCGCAGTGAACTTCAAAGAAATTGCTTAATGGCGTGTAGAGATCTTCACAAGTTTGGGGATCACACTTTGAAGATGGTTAGGGACGGTTTGGCTTATCGGTTTAAGGATATACATCAGAAGATGGGGTCTCCTAAGCGATGGAATTCTCATGATCGAAGGGATGTGAAGAGGATCATCACGATGATTGATGAACGGTTGTATCGAAGGGATCAGTTCAGAAGATTGGAAAGCTATGTTGGAGGTCGACCAGGGATTAACATCACCGCTTTCAACGCCAGTTCACACTCCGGCAACATCTCTGGACTACCTGGTACCCCTTGAACTGCTTCTTTCGTTATAAATTTAGATGTATGATTTCCTATGTCGATGGCTTGTGCACACATTACAGTGTACAACCCGCACTTGTAAATAAAGGACCCTGTGGTACGCTTCAGTGCCAAAATCCTTATAAAAGGAGCGAAAGCTTCTTACTTTTGAGTAAAACCTATCAAACCTTTCACTTTTCAAGGTTTTACTCAAAAGAACAAGTACTTTCCCTTATTATTTTCAAAACCTCAACCATTTATATCACTCGTTGAGGGGGAGTACTTGACTAAAATCTTTGTTCACAAATTGTTCACAGTGGTCATTCTTCTCGCAACACTCGAAATGGTCATATTTATTCTCAACTTTTCAAAAATAACACTTTATATGCCATTTTTGAGGGGGAGAAAAATACGTGATAAGAAATATGTTGTGTTTTGCTATATGAACGCTCGTGTAAAAAGACTTCAACCCAAGAATTGACGAGATCTTAACTGTTAGTAACTCGAAAAGACTTGTCCGGGACGGGTAATAATTTCAAGCTAGTTCGCTAGTGATGTAAACGTGTCTCGCAAAGGACTTGTCCGAGTAGAATGTACCATTCGAGAAACTCTTGGTAGACATGAACCTTGACGGGTTTGACAACCTTTCGGGGTTGTCCACACCTTCAAGATAGTTATTAGAGCTAGTTGTCACCTAAAAGCTGACAATGCAACTCTTTAACTATGCCACGTAACCGTGTCTCGCGGGGGAATGTCTATCTTGAGTCGATCAATTCAAAAGTGCGCGCTCCTTCCTCACTGTGCAGATTTCTGTCTAAACTCTAAAGCACATGTGGAGGGGGAGTATTTCTGCTAAAAGATAAAACTCTCACAGTGGTTCAAACATGTTTTCATTTACAAACCCTTTGAGATATTTTCTTGAAAATAGTTTTATGGCAATAGAGTTATAAGGTGATTAAGGTTAGGAATAACCGTCCTATGATCCGCCAGAGCCGGAGGGATCTACCCAAGGATACTACCAATAGTTAGAATTTACAAGTCCTTAGGTATGATTATAAAAAGGAGAAAATGAGAATCGGAGAAAGAAGGAGTTGAAGAATTAAAAAGAAATGCAAAGAAAAGGGTGAAAAGAAATAGCCCTCCAAATTACTCAACTTAGGCGCATAACCGGGTTCAATTCATATGCTACGGGTTGTCACTAGATGACACCGGTATTGAAGATTAAAAGTCGTCATGGACACAAAGAACGCATGCACTAAACCTTCTCAGCCACTCAACTTTCTCTCAACAGAAGCTTGTTTCATTCTCACAGAGAACCCTACGTAAACTATCGGCTTCTCTTAGAGATTGCTGGTATTGAAGAAGGAGACCCTCTCCCTAGTCTCCGCTCAGGAAAACCAAAACGCACTATTGAGTCTAGAGCCACGAGATTCATCAAAAGATCTCTTAGGTACACTTGACATTTCATCACTTGATGCTCAACAATAAGAACATCAGTGGTACGTTATCGAGTCCTTCACAGATCTTAGAAATCTGTCGAGAATATTTATGAGAGGTTCACATCTGTGATCCTCAGTGATTGAATGGAAACTCCTGCCTGGGTCAACATCAAACGCCCGACAGCAGGTCGCTTCGGTAACTCCCCATGGATTACGCTTAGTGGTCTCAAATGGTCTACAGTCGTGGGGTGATGCTTCGGTGTACCTCAGCGACTCATCTAAACCGTAGATGTACTTCGGTACATCGTGTTATGTCACTTGTGGGACTCCGGTTCAGGAACGGCCTTTGTAAGAATTAGAGTTGTGTTTTCACACTATGCTGTTAACACTCTCGAAGCTCAAACTTGTAAGTGCCGGAATCCGCTTATTACTAACCGTTTTAATGTTTTCTTCTTATGGAAGCTCTGGAGCGGAATGATCGTGCAGATTCTTCACATGCTCATGCCAACATCATCACTAATGGAAGTTCTATCTAAAAGTAACACAAAAATCAGAATGATTCTTCGTCAAACCAAAGAATCTACAAAGTTAAAGACTTAAAGAACTTCATCGATCGAAATCCATCGCCAAAGAGCGTGTGAGCATGTTGAAGAATGACGTGGAGACACCGTAGCGATGAAGCGACACTGAGGCGACTTGATGCGACAACAACAACATACTATCACAACCAAAACAAAGAACAATGATCAAAGAACAAAGACAAAGATGACGCCAAAAGCGAACTGTTCAAAGAAGACAATTTCTCTACACTGGAGATATTGTTCGAATCAAGGCATTTCTTCTCACAAGAAAGAAGAATGTCAGAAGACGTCAAAGCCACTATTACATCAACGCCTTCACCGTTCATATTCATTCATCACTAACGCTTAGGGGGAGATTGTTGGAATCACTCCTAAACCTTAATCAAGTGTTAGTGATTCACATGTAATAGTTAGCTTAATTATGGCCTTTATGTTTGTTATTAGCCTTAGGCTTATGTAGAAGGCCCATAAGCCTAGGCCTAGCCCAATAAGGAAAAGGAAAGGAACTAGGAGTGTTGCCCTAGCTTCCCTCCTATAAATACTCTTGTATAACCCTCACTTGAGAGTTGGTTGTTCAATTCATTTCTTTCACATACATCTCTACGCATAATCGGCTACTCATATCGTGTGTGTGTGTTTGATTTATTGTTCAATCGCCTTTATCTCTTTCTATTAAGCTTGTGTTGTAAATCTAGTGACCTAACAGATATTACCCATATTTTCAATATTTGACTCAATAGTTTCAGTTGATTGTACTTTGTCATGCATCTTTTGCACATCAGCTTCATCGTATAGTTTTAATACCTCAGAAATGATTTTGTCTTTGGATGGATCAGCTTGTGGTGATGAAGAGACTTTAGGAGGGACCATTGGAGAAATGCTAGCCATGAAAATGGTTTGTGCAGTTGGTTCATCATCAACATCAGAGTCGTATGCATCACAATCAGCTACTTGAAAGGCATTCTGATGATTATGGCCTATCTCTTGAATTGGTTGCTCATCCACATCTGCATCATATGTCTTAGCATTTCCTCACCAAAAACAACAACTCCTCTTCATCCAAAGTCGCACCATTATCCGAGCTTGCACAAGCAACATCTTATCCCTGAAGTACTATGCATTCTAAGGGCGTTTTGGCGATGTGCAGTTCCTTGCAATGTGTCCCTCACCTCCACAGTTTTAACATTTGATTGGTTTTGCTTGACCCTGGTTTCCATTCCTTCCCTATTCGAGTTGCAAAGCATAACCTCTACCAACTCCACCTCTACCTTGTTCGTACTGCCTTTCTTGAACTGGCTGCACCATAACCTTCCCATCTCTGATAGTGGCTTGATTGTGTGGATTGGATGCAGTTCTGAGATTTTTGTTGTTGTGTGGAAGAGAGTTCATGTTTTGACTAATCAGGAGAGCTAGTTGATTAATGAAGTTTCCCACGTGTGCATCAGCATCAGCTTGTTTGAACATATGATCGGGAATGAGTTTGTGATTACCATTACCCATGGGTATAACTTGAGATGCTTTGGTGGTAATTCCAATGTTTGAGTAGAAGGCAATTGAATCATTTGATGAGCTTGTCTCTCCCTGGTTAGTTTTGAACTAATCAAGAATCCTTTTTTCAAACATAGCATGTCTCTCATTCTGAAGAAGGAAGGCATAGAGTTGCTCATAGTTTGTATACTTCAATCCTTTTGTTAGCTTCATAGAGGTGACAAACTTATGCCATTCGGGATTCATGTTGTTCACAAACTTTGAGTTCAGCTGAATGTTTGGCATAGTCATTCTGATGTTCCTCATGTCATTAACAAGCTTGTGGAATCTCACGTAATACTCATAGACACTCTCATCTGGTTTCATCTTGAAGTGCTCAAATTCATCATAGAGTTGTGATTCTCTGTCTTTTATAGTTAATTCAGAACAGACATGAAGCATCTTGACATTATCCCACACTGCCTTGGCTTCCGTGTTGTGATTGATAAGCTTGTAGATATCTTTTGGAAGACCTTGAAGTATGATGTTAGAAGCCCTGATATCAGCATCGAATCTCTTTTTCTCCTTATCATTGAGCTAATCATATGTCTTTGGTCTGTCTATCCCATAGATCATTGTTCCATCTGCAGCTGTATTAATTAAGTCTCTTGTAGTCTCAATCAGATAAGGTCCTTCATCAATCGAATTGAGAATGTTGACCCCATTTTCCTTTCCAAGACAGTACAATCTGATTCTTTGAGCCCAACAGTCGTAGTCAGTTATGTCAAGCATGGGTGGACGGGTATTCAACCAGCTGCTTGAACATCCTCGGTAACAGTGGAGATGATTGTAGGTACGTTGGTAGACATGTTTAAAGATTACACGGGATTTTATAACTCTATGATTAAACCCGGAAATAGATTCTTTCATGGGATTTTACTAAATCAAGAGAAAACCGTATTACAAACAAAAGTTAACCAAGTCGCTAAGATTCCTTGAATCAAGTCGCTAAAAACCAAGTTGCTAAGACAAGTCTCTAAGTGTCAAATCGCTATGAATTTTGACAGCAAGTCGCTATGCACCAAGTCGCTAAGAGATCAAGTCGCTAAATAGCAACTCGCTACTGGTCCAAATCGCTGACACCAAGTCGCTAAGAAACTTAAGAACAAGTCGCTATCAAAATTGAAAGCAAGTCGCTACCTTACCAAGTCGCTACCCCGTAGTGGAGAATCCACAAACAGTACTTTTTGTCGACTTGTCTCTAAAGGCAAGTCGCTAGGCACCAAGTCGCTACCACAATACACTGCAACTCGCTACAGACTTACAAAGCAAGTCGCTACCAAAAAAATAACACCGTGACTCAAGTCGCTTTCAATCCAAAAACAACCCAACCACGATGATTCAAGCCTTCCAAATCAAAACCTAAACACTTATGATGATCCTAAACACAAAAGTACAATCAAAATCCAAACTTTAACACTAGAAATCAACCAAATGATGCAAAAACCACTAAACTTTCTCAAACTCAAAAACCACCTAAAAACCACTAGAAATCCAAAGATATGTAAGAGATGATCTAACCATGGCTCTTGATACCATTTGTAACATATTTGATTTCACATACACATCAAACCATAACCAAAGTAGGTGTACAAAAAGATGAGTTTTAAAGAGAGAAAGTTAGAGGTTTGTGAACTTTAGTGAGAGAAAGAAAAATCTTATTATGAGCTCCAACCCTCTACCTTGGGAGGTAGAGAGTATTTATAGTACTTACATAAAACGCCACCTGATGGGCTGTGGATCAGGCATACAGTGGGTAAAGACCCGTCCGTCCTCCACGGTGTTACTTAACTAAATACTACTAAACATTAAATAACTACGACTACGAGCTTTCTAACGATTACATATACTTGAGGTGACCGACACTTTAACTACTGGATTTTCCAAATCCTAACAGCAATAATTCGTTGATGAAGAAATATTGGCAGCAAGCGGAAGGAATTCTTCAAGCAGCAGTAAAAGAAAATAAAAGGTGTACCAAAAAGCAAGTAACAAATTTATTGATGAAGACATGTGACAACAAGCAGATATTAATCTTCATCATGCAACAGCAACAACAACAACAATAACAACAAAAACAACAAATAAACAAAAGTAAAAGCTTCCAGTATCGTGTCTGACGACCGACAAAAGGTGATCTTTGTTAGGTTATTTGCATAACTTAAAAAAGAATTGAACCTGACAACGTTAGTTAACTACAAACAGTTAAAACATTATGGCAAAAATGGGGGAAAATGTGGTTAGAGTTTTGGCCGAACATTCCAAAATTTCTTTTAATAAGAAAAAGATAAATAGTTAGGCCTCGGGTCTGATGAGGTAGCATAAAGCCAGCGGTTGACAATGTAAACCCCGTAGGTCATAATGTATTATTAGATAACTATACATATAGTATTATATAGTACATGAAAGATAATAAACCCTAACAGACCTAAGCCCACACACAGGCTTTGGCCATATCTATCAACTAGTACTCCCCCGCAGTCCGAGCAGCAAAATCGCAAAAGCTCGGGCTGAAGTAGTAAAAAAGAAAAAACATTATAGCAATAAAAACCAATAATTTGTTGCCGTTATCCACAAATTATAACCTCGTATATGTCAACAGGATAAGCACAACTTTTAGTTCTTTTAATTTATACTATTAAAAGGAGACACACCTAAATTAACTTACTTACCCAACATAAACTTCTCCTATATTGATCGATCATGACACATTAGTGTTTATGATAATATAGAAGACACACAAATCACCCACGTAAACTTACCCCTAATAGAAATACGAAAAAGAAAAATACAAGTAAATATGATTATATATTTACCCATAAAATTACCCATAACAAAATTTCCAGGAAAACAACATTGTGGGTATATTTGTAACCACGAATTGACCATAAGCGATTATTCACACCAAAATACCCATACAAATAATAGGATGGTAAATTAATGGGTATATATTTCACCCTAAAAATACCCACGTAAACTCACCCACCAATAAAAAGGACTTTGCTTTTCATGGGTAAATAACATTTACCCACTAAACTACCTACGTATATACCCGTGATAACTCATGATGTGGGTAGTTCGTGGGGAATATTTTAGCGCCAATTATTTACCCAGAGATTTCACACCAAATATATTTTCGTGGCTACTTATGTGGGTAAATTCATGAGAAATTTGAGGGAAAATAAGATCGGTTTATTAAGTCGCTGATGGTGGGTAATGAGTGGATATTACGCAGGTAAATGCCCTCAAAAGGATGGGTGTGGGTAATTTTCGTGGGTATTCCATCAGATTGTTGTAGTGCATAGTCGTCCATATGATAAACAATTTGATGACCATAAGTACAGTTTCATTATCTTCTTCAACTTCCATACCATGCTCTAGCATTCTCCTCATAAGATCTGATGTAAGCGGATATCTTCTGTCTGCTAACATATGAATCATAGTTCCATCTTCTAATTCTAAAACATGTACTCCAGATTCTTCAAAGAATCTCCAGCTGATAATCTCCCAATCTTCTTGATTTTTCCAAATCTCATCAGTGCTTGATTCTTCAGTTTCCCAAACAGTTATGAGATCTCCAAGCAAGATTAAACCAACACCTTCTGATGGAATGTGTTCAAAATATTCTTGCACCAAATGATATAAATGAAATAAATCCTCTCTATCTATTATGTGCAATAGATCCCATAGCATATTAAACACTCTGAAGCTTTCATCTTCTCTGTGAAACATCAGATAATTTCCATCCTTAGATTCTACAACTTCAAAAGTGGTTATTGGAGACTTTTTCTTCTTCTTTTCGTCTTCTTTTTGCATCATCTTTAGAATACTCAAATTTTACAACTCTTAAGTAATTCCTTAGTTCATCATCAGTATCGGATCTTAACTCAACCTTCTTTGATGGTCGTTCATCTTCAACTTCAGTTGTTCTTTTTCTTTTTAAGTTTCCTTTTCTATCATCTTCTTTCTGAGCATCATCATCTTTAAAATCTTTGATACTATCAACATGCTTTTGATAAGCTTCTCTAACGACTTTATACATCTGTTTCATCTCAACATAATTCAACTTCTGCAATCCAATATATCCTTGACCTTTTAAATAAGCCATCATTGCATTTCTTTCTTTAGCACGATTTGGTCTTCTTGGTAAAGCAAAAACAGGAATAGGTGACTTTAATGGTACAGCAGCTTCAAAGATTCAATTCTTCTTGCAATTTCTTAGCTGCTTCTTTATCCTTAGCTTCTTCAATAGCAACTTCAGCATTCAATTCAGCTTGTACCTTTCTAGCTGCTTCCTCATTCCTAGCAACTTCAGCAGCCCTTAGTTGTGCTAAAGTAGGTTTCTTTTCCTTCTTTGTTTCAATCATTTTACCTTTCCCTTTATCTTTAGGATCTAACACTAGTTGAGATTGAGAAACTTGAGGTTGTTCTTCAGCAACTCCTGGAATACTCACACCTCTTGGTCTTGATAAATTTTGCAATACCTCAGCTGCAATTTCGTCATCACTTGCAGTATGTTCAACCATAGGTGTATCAGCTTCTTCTTCTTATGGAATTGTTGAAGGACCAGCTTCTTCATCAAAATCTAACACCCTTGGTGTAATTAGTTCTTGTTGAGATGTTCCTTGAAAACTAGTACTTTGATCAGCAGCACCTTGATCATCAGTACTTTGAACTCTAGTGCTTTCTTCCTCAGTACTTTCAATATTGACTTGCACTTCAGTACCTTGAGGTTGAACATCTGTACCTTGAGATTCAGCTTCTTCATTCAAATTCTTATCTTCCAATTTCCTCCCCAATTGGAATGAAGATTGCTGTTGAACCTTTTTGACTTTGGTGGTCTTCTTAAATTGCCTAAATGGCTTTCCTTGCTTCTTTTGAGACATGACCCATAATCTATGATGTTGAACAGTACGTTAATAAGACAAGCAGTTCTTTCCACGTGTGTAGTACTTTCCAAAGCAGTACTTTTAAAGCAGTACTTTCATATAACCAAAAAGCAGTACTTTTCCATTCTCCTCTTGACAATAGCAAACACTTCAAATAAACATTAGATTGCCTCCCCTCAAGTAATGCATAGGACTATACTTATACTAAATAGTCCTCCCCTGAAATGTAGCTCAGTAATTAATCATTCCAATGCTTACCACCAAGTGATTGAATCTTGAAACATCAAAGCCTTTGGTGAGTAAATCAGCTACATTATCATCCGTGTGAACCTTGACAACATTAATGAGCCTGTGCTCATAACAATCTCTGATGAAGTGATGCCTAATCTGAATGTGCTTGGTCTTGGAGTGATAAACTGGATTCTTCACAATGCAAATTATACTCTCATTATCAATGTTGATAGGAGTATTCTTGAAGTTGAACCCATAATCCAAGAGTTGATTCTGCATCCACAAAACTTGTCCACAACAGCTTGCAGCAGCTACATATTCTGCTTCAGTTGATGATGTTGCTGCAATTGTCTGTTTCTTATATTGCCATGAGACTAATCTTCTTTCAAGATATTGGCAGCCTCCAGTGGTTGATCTTCTATCATAGTTATCACCTGCATAATCACTATCTGAAAAAGCTTCCAAGTGAAAAGGTGAATCCTTTGGATACCACAACCCCAACTTAGGTTGTTGTTTCAAATAACTAAAAATTCGTTTCACTTCATTCATATTGGGAGACCTTATATCTTGCACATAAACAAACAGCAAACATAATATCAGGCCTAGATGCAGTTAGGTACATAAGACAGCCAATCATTGATCTGTACAACTTGACTTCAACTGGTCGACCATCTTCATCCTTGCCCAATGAGTTGATAGACTTGATAGGTGTAGTGACTGGCTTCATAGCATCAAAATTGAACTTCTTAAGTATGTCAGATACATACTTGTCTTGACTTATGAAAATTCCTTCCTTTGACTGCTTAACTTGAAGTCCCAAAAAGAAAGTTAACTCACCCATTGAACTCATTTGAAATTCATTCTGCATCAGCTTCTCAAATTCCTTGACCATAGATTATTTTGTAGCTCCAAATATGATATCATCTACATACACTTGAACCAACATGATATCCTTCTTATCTCTCTTGATGAACAAAGTCTTGTCAATTGCTCCTCTTCTGTAACCATGTTGCAATAGGAAAGTAGAGAGCCTTTCATACCAAGCTCTAGGTGCTTGAGGTAAGCCATAAAGAGCCTTAACCACTGTATAAACTTTGTTTGGATGTGCAAGATCTTCAAAACCAGGAGGTTGTTTAACATACACTTCCTCTGTAATCTTGCCATATAAAAAGGCACTCTTGACATCCATTTGATAAACCTGAAATCCCATATATGATGCAAAATCAAGGAAGATTCGAATGGCTTCAATCCTTGCTACATGATCAAATACTTCATCATAATCTACTCCTTCTTCTTGTCTATATCCTTGTGCAACTAACCGTGCCTTGTTCTTGATGACATTCCCTCTTTCATCTCTTTTGACTCTGAAAACCCATCTTGTACCAATTACTTTCTTTCCATCAGGTAGATCACATAGTACCCAAACTTCTTGAAGCTTGAATTGAAGAAGTTCTTCTTGCATAGCTTCAACCCAACTCTCTTTAGTTAATGCTTGAGCAATATTCTTGGGTTCTTCTTGAGAGATAAAACAAGTAAACAGGCATGTTTGATGGTCCTTATGATTCAGCCTGTTCTGTTTATAGACAAAGCTAAGTAAAGCATTATGAGGTTTAGAAAAACTCTTAGCTTTGTGTCTTGTAAGAACTCCAGAGTTAGAAGGTCCAATGATTTGATTAGAAGGATGATTCTTATGAATTCTCAAGATAGGAGTCTGTGGAACTTCATAATTATCACCCAAATTAGTGAAATCAGCATCTTCATTGGAATCTGAGAAAATACCTTTATCTTCAAACTCATCATCAGTATCTTCTAAGCCAGGCATGGTAGGATCATCCAAATTACCCAAAGTGCTGTCAACAGGTGCAACAATACTTTGATCTAAAGTACTGTCATCCAAAGTATTGTAATCTAAAGTACTGTGAGAGGATTCTGCAGTCTTGTTCTTTTTCTTTGCTTCCTCATAAGCTCTTCTTTGATCATCATCATAAGAATGTGCTATAACATCTTGAAAAAGCATCTGATTAAGTTCATCTTGAATAGCTTGATCCTCAGTAGACAATAAGGATTTTGGCTCATCAGTACTTTTCTCCTTCTCAACAGTTTTAGGTTCTTCATCATGAACAGCATCAGGACTAATATGGACTCCATGAACAACATACTGTAAATCTTCTCCATTGTGTACAGGTTGATTTTCTTCTCTAACAGGTACATAGTTCATAGAAGGAGTCAAAACCTCAAGATCAAACATCCAATCAGGACCTTTACCCTTCTGATTTTCTTGATCTTCTAAAAATTCAACATGAAGACAATCTTGAACCTTCTTGGTGACTCTGTTGTACACTCTAAATCCTTTGCTGTTGGTGCAGTACCCCAATAAATATCCTTCTTCTGACTTGCCATCAAATTTTCCCAGATTATCAATTGTATTAAGAATAGTCAGAGGGCATCCAAAAGGTTTCATAAAACGAATTTTGGGTTTGTTGCCCATAAGCAGCTCATAAGGTGTCTTCATCTGAGGTTTGGTGACTGATACTCTGTTAAGCACATAGCAACCAGTACTTCACCCAATTGAATAGGTAATTGTGAATCTGCAAGCTTTGTTCTGACTGCTTCAATCAAAGTTCTATTCTTTCTCTCGCAACACCATTCCTTTGTGGTGTTCTTGCAATGTTGAACTCCCTCTTGATCCCTTTGTTGGCACAAAATTCATCCATAAGCTTGTTCTTGAATTCAGTCCCATTGTCACATCTAATACCTCTAACCTTGAGTCTCAATTGGTTTTCAAGTGCTATTATAAGATCATGAATAGCATCAAAAGTATCATCTTTAAATCCCAAGAAAAATACCCAACTGAATCTACTGCAATCATCTGTCACAACCAAGCGGTACTTTTTCTTGTTTAGACTTGTAACAGAAACAGGACCAAACAAATCCATGTGTAACAGCTCCAATGGTTCTCTAACAGTTCTTTCCTCAAGCTTCTTGCATGAAGCTTTGTGTTGTTTACCCTTCTTGCACGCCAAACATGAGTGATCATTCTTGTATGTTTTGGAAGGTAAACCTCTAACTAAATTTCCTTTGACCAATTTGTTGATATTCTTGAAATTTACATGGCCCAATCTTCTATGCCATTGATGTGCTTCTTCAAGTGTTGCCTTTGCTACTAAACATGTAGCTCTTTCAGAAGAGTGAAGACTCTTCATATCCAAACTATACACATCATTGGTTCTTGGTACTTTCAGTATCACCAAGTTATCATCAGCAAGCTTGAATTCAGTGAAAGAATGAGACATTATGTGTCGATGAATAACACAGGGTGCTTTTTATCACAGATTTAAGAGACTGACAAAAGGTTGAACTTGAGCTCCTTCACATATCTAACATTCTAAAAATCTATACGCCCTGCTTTGATGGTTCTTTTTCCAGTGATTCTTCCTCCATTAGGATCATTCCTAAATGCAACTCTTCCTCCACAATAAGATCTAAAATCTGACAGAATCTCCTTGTCTCCTCTCATGCTTCCAGAGCAACCACTATCCACAATTAGATGATCATTAAGCTCCTCTTCTGGGTTGCCCTGCACAAAGATAAAAGAGTTAGTGTCTTTTAGGAACCCAACCATTACTGACTTGTGTTCCCCTTGTGGAGTAACATACTCAAATTCCTTGAGTATGTAATCTTCACAGTTTTTGTAGACAGAATCAAGCATTATCTTTTGTTTTAAAACTTGTAGTGGATTTTCATCAAAACTTTCTTTTTCAACAAAAATCTCCTTTTCTTTTTCCACAAAATCATCTTTATCAAAAATCTTTGTTTCACCAGTACTTGTTGAAAGTACTGTTTGTTCCTTATCAATACTTTCTTTCTTAACCCATTTAGTTTTAACTGCTGGTGTAGAGTCCTTTGACTTAGCTACTCTTTTGGAGTTGTAACGCCTTCTAGATTGATAGTAATTTGATCTCCTAGGCTTTCCATTCCAAAAAGTGTTTACAGTACCTTGATTGGTTGAAAATCTAGCAGTACTTTGAGAAGGTACTGCTTGAGTTCTTTGAAAAGTATTTGAAGGTACTGGAGGTTTTGAAAAAGGTCTTCTCTGGTGAGGGTACCTATAGTCTTGTGAAAAGTTGCTATGGTTAACCCTATGTGAATGATTCCAGACTGGTTTATTCTCTCTAGGTCTATGGTTGGTAGATCTGTTCTTTAGGAATTTACTTAGGTATTATTAGTGGAAGTCAGAGTGCTTAATCAAATGATCAGGACTGTAACACACAAAACACAATTTTTGACCCAAACTCCCAAAATTGCTTCCTCTTTGTCTATGACCAGAACTATGTTGTCATCTAGGTGAATGATTAAAACTGTTTTGACCAAAATTATCCTAAAAAGGTTTAGCAGTATTTTGAAAAGGTTTTCTTGAAGGTACTGCTGAAGGTGTAGCAGTACTTTGAGTTGAAAGTACTGCTTGGCTTTTAACATCATCATCTTTAGGTTTTTCAACAGTTTCTTTTGGGGTTTCAGACCTAGATTGACCAGTAAGCTTTTTCCTAAACTCTAGGTTGTCTATTCCAAAACGAGAAACATCTGGCCTAAGGGGTTGAAAACTTCCAGTGGGATGAGGGACTGCATGATAACCATTGTCTTTCTTAAACTCGGGAGGTGTTTCACTAACTGATTCCTCATTACTAGATGTGTCTACATAATTAATGAGTTCATCATCACTAGTGGTTATATCCTCAAAATCAAGGTCATCCTTATCACTAGGTAGGTTTTCTTATGTGTTATTAAAGTCCATACTAAAACCTAGGCCAGTTCTAATGTAAGCCCTTCTCTGTTTTTCAACATAAGTGACATGAGAAAGACCAGATTCTTTCCAAGCACCAAACTTTGCTAACAATTCATCTCTCTCCTTAGTCAATTTCTCAATTTCAGAAATTTTACAATTTAACTTCCATTCACTTAGTTTTAACTGATAATCCTGTTGTTCATACTTTTCTGCCCAAGCCATTTCATTATTTTCATGTGTTATTATTTTGGCTTCCATAGACTCTAAAGTAATTTGATAACCTGCTACATCAGACCTAGCCCTTTGATAATTATCTCTTTCAGTAACATAATCATTTAGCATTTTTTGATAAAAATTATGACACTTAGAGCATACCTCAGAGATAGGGGTGAATTTGGTGAAGTGGCTACCATAGCAAGTAGAACAGGATCATCTTCACTCTCCATGCTCCAATCAAAGCTTCCTAGACCATCTCTGGGTTCCAAAGCAGCATGTCCAGGTTCCTCATAAAAAGCTGTGCTCCAATCAAACTCTTCCACTGATTCCTCCACAGCTACCATACAATAGGTTACTGGTTCATCATCAAACTCAGCACTCCAGTCAACCTCTGATAGATTCTCTTGAGTAACCAAAGCTTTTGTTTCAGTAATAGGAATTTCTTTTAGCTCAAGCTTTGGTTTCTCAGTCATCCTATTTGCTTGATATTTAGCAAACCTGCATTCCCTTGCAAAATGTCTAGTCTTTTGACAATTGAAGCATTCAATCTTGGATTTGTCAAAAGTGATTCCCTGTTTTGGTTTGAAGTCAATGCCTCTTCCTGTCTTCTTCATAAACTTCTTGATCCTTGCAGTGATCATAGCAACTTGCCACCTGATATCAATTTCTTCAAGAGCATCCTCTTCAATCTGTGATAGATCTTCTTCATAAGTAACAGGTAGGGTAGCTTGCTGTGCAAAGAAAGAGCATACGACTTCATCTGAGTGGATGGTATTTGTTGGTGTGGCTTGTTGAGCAAAGGTGGGGGTAGAGTAGGCATCAGTACTTTGAGCAACAGTACTTTGAGCAATAGTACTTTGAGTAGGAGAAGCAGTACTTTTAGTGGAAGTACTGCCTCTCTTTTCAGATGACAAAAAGGCAATACTGTGAGATTTTGAACTAGTTTGGCCATTCATCTCATGCTCATACACCTTCAGATGATTGTAAAGATCATCAAAGTCCATAACATCCAAACCAGGTTGTCCTCTGATCATTGTAGCAATCACATGCCATGTCGATGGCAAACTCCTTAAGAACTTTAGATTAGCATCTTCAGCTGAAACCTCTGCTTTGTACAGCTCTAGCATGCTGAGAAGATTTTGGAATCTGTCACGGGCAGCATCAAGGCCTTCTCTTTCTCCAACAGTGAATGTTTCAAACTGCTACTTCAACAGATTTCTGTGCATCTTCTTGGAAGCATCATTACCTCCAAATCTTGTCTTGAGAGCACCCGAGTTTCTTTGCATCTTTAGCATCATGGAACTTGAGTAGATGACCATCTGGAATAGCAGACAACAGTATATTGAGATCCTTCTCTTGATTTCTAATTGTTGCTGCTGGTAAGACTGCTTTAGGTGGTTTAGGTTGTCCAGGAATCTCTACAGGTTCTGGAACTACTTCATTACCATTGACAATTACATTCCATAGTGCATGGTCTGTAATAGCAATCTACTGCCTCATCTTCATGCTCCATAGGTCGTATTTTCCCTTCTTAATGATTCGTATTCTTAGTGAGGTGATGGATGGGGGTGGAACAGCTTCAGTCGACATCTTTAGGTTTTTGTTGTTAACTAGGTTTTAAGGTTTCTTCTTAGTTAGAGTTTCCACACAAGCTTCGATACCACTTGTTGGATCGATGTACTCTAACCAAACTAACTTATATAGCTTGTTAAGGGTTTAATAACCTCGGATAAATCCTAAGTTATTAACAATGAAACACTGAGCAAACTCTATTAAGTATGCGGAATTTACTTAACAAAGCTAAGAAGAATTAACTTTAGCTTTCAACGATTTTATTAATAACTCTGAATCTACTTGTTATACAGATTCTTAAACAACTCTAAAACACTAATATCGAACTCTATAAACTCTAATAATGCACGTACTTTAGGATTCTAAAACATATATATATAATGCCAATCTGGGGGTCCTTTTATAGGCTTAAGCATAACCCTAATCAGTTTACAATTCTAATCCTTGTACGACAAGTAATCTAAACAAAGAATATTCTAGAATAACAAAGCTTTCCATAAACGAATATAGCAGTTCTTTAGCTTTGCGGTACTTTGACTTCGACACCAGTACTTTGACTTTCACTTAGTAGTACTTTGAATCTCTAGCACTTTGACTTCTTCAGTACTTTGACTTTCATATCCCAACATAAACGAACACATCCCCTCTTGCATGGTACGCATAATACCATCCCTAATACTATCCCTAAACTCTCCTGTTTCATACACCTAATCAGATTCTCCCTTAGAACCGATTAGGGTTTGTTTGGTTTGTTGAAAACTACTTTACTTGCTTTGATATTGATCCAAGAAAGGTTTACAAGTTAAAGTTCTTGCTAGTTCCTTGTATACGAACTGTAGCAGAAGGTTTGGTGTTTGGTTCTGCTCGTTTAGTTTTCTAGGACAAAACTAAGGTGGATCTCGGACAAACCTTGTCCGATATCGGATGACTAAGAAGCTTCTCGAACAGAAGCTTATTCTTGGGCAGGAATGTTTAAGACGTGTTCTTTAGGTTTTCTTGTTCGTGATATTCAAGTGTTTTCAAGGGTTGATTGATTATACGTTCTCGACTAGCTCTTATCGAACGTGCTCAGTTTACGTGTTTGTGTGTGATACTCATAGAGGTATCTAATTTAGATACTTGGGTTTCTTTGGTTTTCTTGTTCGTTCACTTGCGTTCAATTGCCGCCAAAGGTTAGTTTTCTTATTTACCTTTTATTCGTTATTGTTTATTAAATACGTGTTTACCTAATTGCTTTAACTAGATCTAATTCCGTTTTGTACTCGTTTGCGTTACTTGGTTAACTTAGTTTTAAAATCCCAAGACATATGTATTTAACTAAATCTTATAATGACATATATACCCAGTCTAAACATTAAATTTGTCATATATACCCATTTGACAATAAAATCAAATAAAAAATGAATTTACAATATTAAGTTCCCTAATATGCCTTCAGCAATAAAAAGTGTGATTTCTCAATTGTATTACAGGGGATATGAAAGACAAATGAAGTATATTTCTATTATTTAGTGATGAGAAGTGTCACTATAATTAAAGATTTAAAGAATTAGAGATAATAACCTGTTAAAATGTATATTTGTGTTTCTTATGAAAGGCGATTTATATAAAAAAAATAAAAATTGTGAAGGAACTAGCAAATTATAAAGACGATTTTAATCAATCATTTCAACTACTACAATTTTTACCTCTATACTTAAGCTAATAGAATGAAAAAAGACGATTGTCATTAAAAATGTTACAGTTCCTCAAACATTGAGAGTTGAGAGTGTGCCATTATTTTGATAAAGCCATAACACCCAACATGTTGTAGCAAAAATGACATACACACGATCTTTAGACTCCTTTGGAGCGTGCCAAGACACAATCCAATTATCCCAATCCCCAAGAGAGTTCAAAATTGAGATCTTTGAGCCACTACATAATCGAATAAGCCTTCCAACATTCCAGGTTGTTCACAAGTGAAGAATACATGATTCATAGACTCCACTTGCTCGTTACAAATCGGACACATAATCGATTGAATATTCAATCACTTGGAGAACAAGTTTAAACGACTAGGCAACCTGTCCAAAAATAAACACCAGATAAAAACATTAACCTTCCTCGAAATAATCTTACACCATCTCATACATGGAGACCTAAAAGGAAATGCAGTCATCGATATGATGTCTAGCACTATTCACTGAAAACTCACCATCTAGAGAAAGAGACCATGTGCAAGCATCACCACCTAGAACCACCTCCACAGACCCGATCTCCTTTAAGAGACAGATGAAATCAATTTGCAACCTTCCAGCATTGATTGGTCTAAGCCAATCCCACGACCAAGACCCAGTGGAAATACGATCACGAACAAAAAATTATGTTTGTGTTGTGTGCTATATTTGATTATAATATGAATGATGATGTGAGATGAAAATATAAAAGACACATACAAATTCAATCCTTCTATTCTTTACGTACGATTTTGTTTTCAATTACTTAGTTAACTATCCGCCTCTAATAAGAGGTGTTCACAAATCGGGTAATATTCTCATGAACTGAAAACTGAAACCGAAGAGAATTTCCCAAAATCAAACTGAACCGAATTATATTCGATTTTCAGTTTGGATATGATTTTGGAAAAATGAAAATCGAACCGAAAAACTAATTCACATAAATATATTTATCTTTTATATATTTATATAAAAAAAACTATTAAAACTCTTTTCTATAAATGTATCATTTTTTAAACTTCAAATTTTTTAAGGCAAAAAATCTATATAATTAAATGAAAAAATTATAACTTATGTAATTCGGGTTATGCGGGTCAACCAGAAAACCGAACCGAATTCAATTCGTTTTTTGGTTCAGTCCAATCCAATTTGAATTCGGTTTAGTACGATTTTCGGTTTTACCCACGAGTATTTTTTAACCGATAACCTGATAACGAACCGATGAACATCCCCTACCTATAATACAATTATACAAACCATTTGGCCTTTATACGATATTAACTAGGGTATAACAAACTGCTTTTACCAACTAAAACGCCAAACAAACTGTATATTTTTAGACGATACAAGCGATGGGATTTTGATCATGTAAATTTATTTTTAATTGATTTTATGATCAAATGGGTAAATGTGACAAATTTGATGTTTATGTTGGGTGAATATGTCATTACAACATTTAGTTGGGTATATACGGCCTTTTATGGTTTAGATTGAAGATATATGAAATTAACTCATAAACATATCAGTGTGTAGCAATGTTTTAAAAACCGGGTTTTCAATCGACCCGGTCGAGTCACCGGGCACCGGTTCGACCGGTTCAACCGGTTCGACCGTCGGATCAACCCGGTTTTTCATTTTTTATTATTTTATTTTTTCCGACCGGGTCAACCGGTTTGATCACCGGTTCGACCGCCAGGTCTAACCGGGTCAACCCGGTTTTCATAAAAAAAATTTGAAAAAAACCAAACCCGGCCGGGTTTCATGACCCGGGTTGACCCGGGTCACTCAAAACCCGGCGGGTCTAACCGGTTGACCCGGTTTTAAAAACCCGGGTTTTTTTTACCCGTTTTAGTGGCCGGGTACCGGTCCGACCGGTTGAACCGGCCGGGTCGACCCGGGTTTGAAAACATTGGTGTGTAGTATAATGACCAACGCTCAAACACACCTATCACGTGACAAGCATGTGACGTGTCAGGGTCTCATTCGTAAAAGCATCAACAACGAGAGGGAAAGAGCTCGGGTATGGAGATGATGTTGGTCGACTTTCCCATGTCCACTTTCTTCCTTTTTTTACTATTTAAAATGGTGTTTTAACAACTGCAATATAGTGAAAAACTACATTATAGTGAACAAAAACAGTAGCTAGTTTGATGTGTAACTACTACGGAATAAAAGTGGTGTCATAACAGGTGAGAAGGGAAACTCACATGAAACTAGTTATATACTAATGATGAACAACGATAGGTGTAATGATTACTTGTTACCAATACCAATGGGAAATGTTTGCTCGGGTGGCTCACGATCACCATTTGTAGTGAAATTCGTGGTCGGCTCGTTGTCACCATGCTCGTGACGAGGATCACGGCCGTAGTAAGAAAGTTTGTCAAGATCGCGATCCCACCTAAGATCGTTTTTATGTTTACAAGTACGAAATCCTACGATCCTACCCATTTGTCATATTTTGTAAACAAAGGATAAACGGGTCAACTGTTTTACATGTCTACTCAACGCCAAAGATAAATTCATATAATATCCTCTTGAAAATGATATAAATGAGCATTAGACATCCAATATGAAATTTCGGGCATCTCATAGTACACATATCAGAATCAATAATAAAGATTGCTTACATTTAATTTAAATTAACTATTAAATGGCAAGTGTAAACTTTAACTAATAAAAAGGTATACATAAAAATCAAGAACCAAAAATAATTATGAAATTACCTGTTGGTTGTTAAAATACAAGATCTTTAATCAAGTGATGAGAACCAAAATAATTAAGAAATTACCTGTTGGTTGTTAATATACAAGATCTTCAATCAAGTGATGAGATGAAAAGAAGAATTTCATAGTTATCTCTTAGAATTTGATTTGAGATAAATGAGACGTCACCAGTTATTGACTTATTGTTACTCGTCCATTTTCTTTGGGCTTAAGCAAAAAGATGGGCTAAAATCCTAAAAGATTAGAAAAAAATAAAATGGATTTGGGCCTAGGTAAAATCGAGTCGACAAGCGATCTTACGATCTTACATTCGATCCTACGATCTTACGTTCGATCCTACAATCTTACTTACGATCCCACCTCAGATGCGATCTTATAACGATCCTACACGGTTTTAGCTAGTGAGCACATAAACTCGTACGATCCTACGAGTTTACACGCGATCTTGACAGCCTTGGTAGTAAGTGTTTTCTTCGTTTTTGCCTTTTTAAATATAAAATTTAGATAATTGTGACATAGACTATTAAAAGATAAAAAAGATAGTAATATTGCAATTCATTCACATTATTATTTATTAAAAGTACAATTACAATTATTTTACTCCCTTTGTCTCTAAATAAGTGTCAATTTTTTACTTTTGAAGTATTTTTTTCTAACTTTTACTTTAAATATTTTTGTTTTTGTTATATAGTACCTAATGCAAAATATATTGATGAATTGTGTTATAAATGTATTTTAATTGGTATAATTTTCATCAAGTATTATATAACACAAACAAAAATATTAAAATAAATAAATAAATAAAATAAAACCATCAAAAGTAAAAAATGAACACTTATTTAAGGATGGAGGGAATAACAAATTAGAGTTAGACAAAAATACATCGTTAGTCCCTAAACTTGCCCAAAAGCATAGCATGGGCCCCAAACTTGAGATTTTCGTCGCCGTGAGTCCCTTTTTCAACTTTTTGAGGCCGATTGCGTCCTTTGACGCATAATCCGCTGGTCAACGGCGTTACTTTTCGTTACATTTTGTTTTTAGCCCGAGGTCATAATAGGCATTTCATAATTACACTATACCAAGTATGTATTATTTCCACATGTCTTATCCCTTTTCCCGCCCCATAAACACTTAGACTGACTCTTTTTTTCGTCCCAAAACTTTCTTTACAAGATTTATCACAATTCACAAACCCTCATTGCACGTCACAAAACCAGTTCCATATTATTCAGAATTCCAAAACATGGATTTTACTTTATGAAAAGTAAGAAGAGATCCAAGTTATTCAGTTGATGATACCATTCTGTACAACTCTGCTAAGATAAAATATGGTACATTTGTTGTTGTAATCGTTGGAATATCTAATAGGGGTATATTTGATTTTGTTATTAAGGTTTGATAATGTGCTTTGGTCTATTGATATGTTTCAGGTGGTAGATCTAATATTTTTAACATGAGAGTTCATCACAATGGTGTTTTTAAATACTGGCCTGATAGAATATACGATAGAGGTATGGAAACTTTAGTTGATTTGGTTGATGTTGATAGTGTGTCAGTTGAAGAGTTGGATGTTATTATGTATGAATTGGTTTACGAGCTAGGTCAAAAAATTTACTATTACTTTGTTAAGCCTGGTAGTAATTTAGATGATGGTTTGTATAGCTTAAGTTAGGCTGCGAATTTACAAATATTGAAAGATCTTGTTGATGACCATAAGATGATAGAAGTTTATGTTTAAAATAGTAAGACAAGATTTCATGTTGATGAAATGTCACCAAAGTCAATTAGGACAGTTATTGCTGATGTAGATGCATCAAAGAAGAATGCAGCTCTTGCTGTTGTTCCATGTTGCTCAAAAAAATTGTTCTTAGTAAACATTTTTAAAAAGCATGTGGTAGAGGCTTTAAGTCAAGTTACACAAACACCTTTGGAAGTCAATACTTTGGTACAATATAGTGAGTTGCTAGAAATTGAACCCTTCATGACCATAGATACACATGTTAAGCATATGCAAAAAGATAGTCATGTTAGTGTTGACCATAGCCAAAAAGATAGTCCTGTTAGTGTTGACTGATGAGTGTCTAAATACTCATCATTTTTGTACCATTTAAACTGCAAAAACATCTGAAAACACTCAGAAATGCATCAAAATGATAAAAATACCACAAATAAGTGTTTTATGTGTTTTAAATGCAAAAATATCAAAATCTGGTAAAAAACGTATCAAGTTTGCATAATTGGCAGTTTTAGTCCCCCAAGTTTCAAAAGTTGTCAAAAATAGTCCCTGGTAAAACCAAATAAAGAAAAATGTTATTCAAGGTCCCTGAAATATTCTAAATTGTCAAAAATGGTCATTGAATAAATCTTTTGTTAAATGGCAGAAAAGGTCCCTGAACTTTCATAAAATGTCAAGATTGGTCCCTGAAAAATTTGAAATTGTCAAAAATGGTCCTTGTACTATTAAATTTTGTCAGTTTTAGTCCTTGTGACAAATTTGGAATAATGGCAGAATTGGTCCTTCAAGATTTCAGAATTACAAGTTTAGTCCTTATCATTTATACCTAAAACCAAACCTTGTCAATACAATTTGAACCCCTGCCAACCTTTGGACCCCTGTCTTTTCCCTTTTTGACTCCCCAGTCAAATAACCAGTTTCCCACCTTATCCTGTACACCTTTCCCCTCCACTTGACTGTACACCCTGCAACCTCTCCCACTCACCTTTTCCCCTTATCTCTTCCACACATCAACCCACTCATCATAACCCCTACAAATCCACCCCCCCTAGTTGCTAGCTCAGAAATCAACAGAGGTCAAAAAGCACCTTTCCCGCCAAAACACACAAAGTAGCCAAATCTCACAAAAATGACCCAATGACTCTGGAACTAAGTGGGATCCACTCAGAGACACGTGGCAAGACCTTTTGAACTATAAAAGAGGAAGAAGATTGAGGAAACAGGAGTAGTTAGTTTTTTTAATATTTCTTGTATGTCGTTTTTAGTAGGGATGTTTTAAATTAAGCTTGAAGTTGTAATTTTCTGTTTCATTGTACTCAAAACTAGTTGTCCTATCAATATAATACACTTTCTAATATAAATTCAAGGTTTTAATTTATCTTCAAGTTTTTATGCCACTGTTGAAAAACTCAGTTTCAAGTTCTATTATCCAAGTTATTAAAAACTCATTTTCCAATACAAACAAGCTTGTATAAGCTATTGATAGTTTTTCATAAGCTCATAATCCAACTTTAAGTCATTTTGTTAGATGGTCAACAGAAGTCAACTGTAAGCTCAAATTGGGATTGGAAATGGTTACTGGTGTTGCAGACCTCTGATTTGGGTTGGAAATGGTTTAATACATTGATTTTAGTTTTGGTTTTGGCCTGCACACAAGTTGGACACATGTGAGTGTCATTCTCAATTCAATTTTCTTATTCAAATTTGCATATCATGATTGTCTATGTATCTATGGTCATCAGTAGTGTAAACTTAATTATATAGTTGTATTTAGCTCATATAAGCTCAGTTTGATCAACATCTCCAACCTGTTCACTAGTTAGCTTAATCAAAATTCCATATCAGTTGGTATCAAGGGTGTTTGGTTCAAGTACTTAAACTGTCTTAAAGGTTTAGCCAGTAGTTAGAATCAGTTGGGTTGCATCTCTTTAGTCATTTGAGACTCTTATCTGTCTTACATTTGTGCCTGCTGACCCTCAAAGTCAAAATTGCTTCACATGTGTCCTAATCTGTTAACTGTAGAAGATTTTGCAACTCAAAAGCTAGTTTTGTGTTCAAAATACCTAGATTTAGCTTGCATTAGTTTCCCTTCATCATATAACATCAAGCTCTGTCCAAAAATTTGAATCAAAGTTGGAATAAGTCAACTTTTCAGTTTTGATAAAAAGTCAAATGTTGAAATTCTTAGTTTTTGGCCAACAAGAAGGATTTTTTTTGAGCTCAGTTTTGAACCAATCCAAGTGAATCTTGTGGTTTTTAAAACTTCAGTAGGTCTAATTACTTATCATCATTTTTGTACATTTTTGCTAATTTTTTATAAAGCTCAAAATTGCTTGTAATCATGGGCTTAAATGCCCTGTGCAGGGCACTAAGCCTGCACAGGGCTTTTGCAGATCTTGCAGTCCTTGCCACAAGCTCATTTGAGCTTGGCAAGGTCTGATTTTTGGTTTGCATGTTCCCAGCCAGGTGTAGTTTAGATCCCATGTACTGTTTTTCCTTTTCAGCTTATCTGGTAGCTTGTGCATAAGCTCAAAATAGACCCCCTTTTACTGTTTTTAGCTTATTGTCTCATAATATCAAATTTGTGTAATCAGCTATTCAGATGTTTAGAGTAGTTGAAATTTGTTCCTTTTGGGTAGTTATAGCTTAGTGTAGCTTCTGTTTAAGTGTGGTGGTCATTTGGTAGCTTTTGGCTTATTCTAGTGCTTATTTCAATAAGCACTTGTGCTTCAGTTTCAATTCCTCCCACACAAGCACCTGTTTTTCCATTTTTTATATCTTCCTAATATTATTTTAGACTTTTCCTGAAATTCTCAGATTTTTCTAAGTTGGTTTGCTATTTTTCTGTATTTTATTTAGTTTTCAAGCATTTTTAATTAGCTTTAAATACAAAAAATTAAGAAAAGGTTCAAAAAAATACTTTTTCATTTTTATTAAGTTTAGATAAATATAAAAAGAGAAAAAAATATTTTTCTAGATTTTTCTTAGTTAAATTTGTATTTTTAAATAATTTAATTAGTTTTTAATAGTTTTTAATTCCTAGAAAATAGAAAAATAATCATAAAAATACAAAAATAGTTTTGAAAATTCTATTTTGATATTTTAGATTTTTCTAAGTCTTAATTTTATTTTTCTAGCTTTATTTCCTAATTTCTTGTATTTTAGGTAATTACTTAATAGTTAAAAATAGTTTTTAATTAATAATAATTAGATAATTAGTTATAAAAATAATTTTCTTTTTCTATAAAATTTCTTTTATCATTAGGTTTATAAAAATGTATTTTTCATATTTTTAGGATTTATATTTTATAAGTTTCACGTTTTTATTTGTACGTCGCGTAGTTTTTAAATTCAGTTTTATAAAAACATAAAAACAAAAACATCATTTTAAATATAGTGATAGCGTTTATTTAATAGTTTTTATCTTTTTAAATTTCCTTTAATTTGCATTTAAGCCCCTGTAGTTTATGGGCTTTTCCTTAGTTATAATCATAAATCAAATCTTTGTATCCATTCAAATCTTCTCGATCACTAAACGTTTGACTATTCTCGCACGGCTCGTTGGGACATAACGACCTGGGGAAACACTAATACTCTCCTGATCTTCATTGCATTTGCTCCTGAGCTGTTTTAAGTTTGTTACGGTCTGCCATTCACAAGTGGCAGGCTTGCGTAATTAAACTTGACGGTTTGGAGCGAATCAAATTTTGGCGCCGCTGCCGGGGAGCAGTGCTAATAGTCTTACGTTTAGCAGATTAGTGATTTGAATAATCACTCCTTGTTCATACCAACTGTATGTGTTTATATTTTCTTATAAAAATCAAAAACCCAAAAAGATTTTCATTCTTTGTTTTTACAACATGTTTTTCAAAAATACCAAAAATATTCATCTTAACCCTCCTACCCTTTTGATTCTTCATTTCTTACCCTCTGAAACCCTTTGATTCTTTCTATGTCTTATCCTCACCCTCTTGGTTGTCAATGGTGTGGTGGTCCTTATAATGGTGGCAATTGCCCCAGTTGTAGCATGGTGGAATCAGGAAATGGGTCTGTCTATAATCAGGATCCCTATTCCTACCATAACACAACTGATTTATTCCATCAGCTACCACACTGTGAGACTCAGCAGTTTTACTGTTGTGAGTACTGTGGTGGTTCACACTACAGTCTCGATTGTCAATCGGGACACACGCTTGTCTATGAGCAGGTTCCTGATAACAATTATGACTACAACACATATGACTCACAGCCACATCAGTCTTACTGTTGTGAATATTGTGGAGGTCCTCACTTTAGCTCTGATTGTCAAACAAGGAATCCATTTCCCTGTAACAATTACGACTCTTCATATCATGACCAACCTCCACAGTACCAAATGAATCAGGCACCACCTCAGCCTGACCCACTTCCTCAAAATCTTCTCCTTGATCTTTTGGATTTAGTGAAAGATTTGAAGGAATGTAAACACTCCCAAGATAATCCAAATGAGAAATCCATGGAAGTTTTGTTAGCTGAAGAGCGGGCTGCTAAATTAGATTCCCTGATTGCCTTTGAAAAATCTGTTAGGGAATCAATTGCAAAAGAAAAAGCAACCAAATCTAGCTCTCGATTCCGTTTCATTCCTGATGACGATGATGATGAAGTTACCCTTGATATTAGTCAATTATGTACAGGTTCATCAAGTTCATCAGTTGAAATTCCTTCCATGAAAAATCAGGGAGAAAAGACTATGATGGAATTACTAGCAGAAGAACAAATGAAAAGTATAAAACATATGTATGCTAGTCCTTCTAAACTCCCTCAGTCTGTTGTTATCACACCCGAAGCTCCCACTCACTCTCTGAACATGGGGGACGAGCATCTTGACACTGTTCCTGAAAAGGAATCGGACGAATTCATAAAGTCTAGTGTTGAGAACCTTGTCCCAATCCCGAGAGAGTCACAGGGAACTTCTGATCATGTGTGTGATTCTATTTCCCCTCTTGAGTGTTCAAAAGATCATTTTGAAACTTTCTCCGATGTTAGCGACGATTGTACTTCTCATGGAAACATCGAGTATGTTGAGGCATCACTCCCACAGTCTGATGCTGATCATCATCTTGAGGAGTTCACCAATGAACTCACTCACATCAATCCACTCTTTGATTTCGAAGCCGATCTAGGAGAAACTGAAAGTCTCATTGATAATGATCGTTCACTCACTTCTCACCCTAACAGTCCAATTGAGAATATTAATCACTTTGTTCCTGAAACATTCAAAACTACTGTCACCAATCCTCTATTTGAATTCGACTCTGAATTCACTTTAATTTCTGAGAATCCACTCTCTGATACTCAGATTGAGGATAGTGATGAGTCTACAGTGGAACAAGAATTCACAGATTTACATCTTGTGATTGATTCTCTTCACGAGGAGTTCGCCGGTGAACTCACTCATATCATATCTCCACCGGAGTATGATAACTTCCACTTTGATCTAGACACACCCATAATATGTCTTGATCAAATGAGCTTAACTGAGGAGATTCATGAAACTATGAATTCTCCTATTGAGGATGAAGAGTTAGTCATGATTTGTATCATGATTTTCTTTCTTTTCTTCATATATCCTGTCACTTCTCCTGTTCTTCACTCCTTCGGGAATGAAGACATTATCTTTGACCCAGGCATTTCCATGTACCATTTGTGAGCCGGGTCTGTCTCTGTATCTCATCGGTGTGGAACTTTCACGTACTTCAATGTTTATCCAAACATCTTGAAATGAAAGTCCGATGGAGATTGTCTCTTCCACTTACTTCCCCATGAACCAATTAATTCGGGGTCGAGTCAAGCTAGCGACTCGGTAATCAAAAACAATAGTTAAACATGGGTTTTCACCCGTGTGTACCACCCTAGTGTGGGGGAGTTGCCCCACATGTTGTATATATATAAGAGTTTCATCCAAAAAAAAAAAAAAAAAAAAAATCTTGCTAAATAATGGCCGTAGTATTTCCCTTTTACGTTCTCAGTTTCGGCATAACCACCGGTACTTTGAATATTGAAGGCAATATTCATTTCTAAGTGTGGGGGGGAATTCTCACGAATTTTATCATATAATTATCCCGCCTAATTCCCCCGTTTTTTGCCAAATTTTTTTTTGGAGTAAGTGTTTTGCACTTACTCATTTGGTTATCAGTCCGCCTTGTCTAATAAACAAAAGGATTGGCTAATCCAGGAGCAAACGGCTCTTGGTAAAGATATCTCAAATCCGTTGACGGCTTGCAATTTGCCCAAAATTGTATGGTATTCAGCTCACCATATCCTTAAAAGTGAAGAGTTGGCTAGCCCGCAAGTTTATAGCTTGTGGTAAAGGCAGTGGAAAAACCATAATTGGTAATCAGCTCACCAAAGATAATATTGATAATTTATCTAAGAGTTGGCTAGTCCAGAGCAAACGGCTTCCGGTAAAGACACATCAAATCCGTTATATGGTTTATGATTTGCCAATAAATCAGATGGTTATCGGTGTACCAAGGTTCTTACTTGAACTGAAACATTTGGCTACTCCAGAAGTAATGGCTTTTGGTAAAGAGATGAAATCCATTAATTTTTCTCAAAAACATTGCTAGGGACTAGCAATATCTTAGTGTGGGGGATTGATGAGTGTCTAAATACTCATCATTTTTTTACCATTTAAACTGCAAAAACATCTGAAAACACTCAGAAATGCATCAAAATGATAAAAATACCACAAATAAGTGTTTTATGTGTTTTAAATGCAAAAATATCAAAATCTGGTAAAAAAACGTATCAAGTTTGCATAATTGGCAGTTTTAGTCCCCCAAGTTTCAAAAGTTGTCAAAAACAGTCCCTGGTAAAACCAAATAAAGAAAAATGTTATTCAAGGTCCCTGAAATATTCTAAATTGTCAAAATGGTCCTTGAATAAATCTTTTGTTAAATGGCAGAAAAGGTCCCTGAACTTTCATAAAATGTCAAGATTGGTCCCTGAAAAATTTGAAATTGTCAAAACTAGTCCTTGTACTATTAAAGTTTGTCAGTTTTAGTCCTTGTGACAAATTTGGAATAATGGCAGAATTGGTCCTTCAAGATTTCAGAATTACAAGTTTAGTCCTTATCATTTATACCTAAAACCAAACCTTGTCAATACAATTTGAACCCCTGCCAACCTTTGGACCCCTGTCTTTTCCCTTTTTGACTCCCCAGTCAAATAACCAGTTTCCCACCTTATCCTGTACACCTTTCCCCTCCACTTGACTGTACACCCTGCAACCTCTCCCACTCACCTTTTCCCCTTATCTCTTCCACACATCAACCCACTCATCATAACCCCTACAAATCCACCCCCCCTAGTTGCTAGCTCAGAAATCAACAGAGGTCAAAAAGCACCTTTCCCGCCAAAACACAAAAAGTAGCCAAATCTCACAAAAATGACCCAATGACTCTGGAACTAAGTGGGATCCACTCAGAGACACGTGGCAAGACCTTTTGAACTATAAAAGAGGAAGAAGATTGAGGAAACAGCAGTAGTTAGTTTTTTTAATATTTCTTGTATGTCGTTTTTAGTAGGGATGTTTTAAATTAAGCTTGAAGTTGTAATTTTCTGTTTCATTGTACTCAAAACTAGTTGTCCTATCAATATAATACACTTTCTAATATAAATTCAAGGTTTTAATTTATCTTCAAGTTTTTATGCCACTGTTGAAAAACTCAGTTTCAAGTTCTATTATCCAAGTTATTAAAAACTCATTTTCCAATACAAACAAGCTTGTATAAGCTATTGATAGTTTTTCATAAGCTCATAATCCAACTTTAAGTCATTTTGTTAGATGGTCAACAGAAGTCAACTATAAGCTCAAATTGGGATTGGAAATGGTTACTGGTGTTGCGACCTCGATTTGGGTTGGAAATGGTTTAATACATTGATTTTAGTTTTGGTTTTGGCCTGCACACAAGTTGGACACATGTGAGTGTCATTCTCAATTCAATTTTCTTATTCAAATTTGCATATCATGATTGTCTATGTATCTATGGTCATCAGTAGTGTAAACTTAATTATATAGTTGTATTTAGCTCATATAAGCTCAGTTTGATCAACATCTCCAACCTGTTCACTAGTTAGCTTAATCAAAATTCCATATCAGTTGGTATCAAGGGTGTTTGGTTCAAGTACTTAAACTGTCTTAAAGGTTTAGCCAGTAGTTAGAATCAGTTGGGTTGCATCTCTTTAGTCATTTGAGACTCTTATCTGTCTTACATTTGTGCCTGCTGACCCTCAAAGTCAAAATTGCTTCACATGTGTCCTAATCTGTTAACTGTAGAAGATTTTGCAACTCAAAAGCTAGTTTTGTGTTCAAAATACCTAGATTTAGCTTGCATTAGTTTCCCTTCATCATATAACATCAAGCTCTGTCCAAAAATTTGAATCAAAGTTGGAATAAGTCAACTTTTCAGTTTTGATAAAAAGTCAAATGTTGAAATTCTTAGTTTTTGGCCAACAAGAAGGATTTTTCTTGAGCTCAGTTTTGAACCAATCCAAGTGAATCTTGTGGTTTTTAAAACTTCAGTAGGTCTAATTACTTATCATCATTTTTGTACATTTTTTCTAATTTTTTATAAAGCTCAAAATTGCTTGTAATCATGGGCTTAAATGCCCTGTGCAGGGCACTAAGCCTGCACAGGGCTTTTGCAGATCTTGCAGTCCTTGCCACAAGCTCATTTGAGCTTGGCAAGGTCTGATTTTTGGTTTGCATGTTCCCAGCCAGGTGTAGTTTAGATCCCATGTACTGTTTTTCCTTTTCAGCTTATCTGGTAGCTTGTGCATAAGCTCAAAGTAGCTACCCCTTTAACTGTTTTTAGCTTATTGTCTCATAATATCAAATTTGTGTAATCAGCTATTCAGATGTTTAGAGTAGTTGAAATTTGTTCCTTTTGGGTAGTTATAGCTTAGTGTAGCTTCTGTTTAAGTGTGGTGGTCATTTGGTAGCTTTTGGCTTATTCTAGTGCTTATTTCAATAAGCACTTGTGCTTCAGTTTCAATTCCTCCCACACAAGCACCTGTTTTTCCATTTTTTATATCTTCCTAATATTATTTTAGACTTTTCCTGAAATTCTCAGATTTTTCTAAGTTGGTTTGCTATTTTTCTGTATTTTATTTAGTTTTCAAGCATTTTTAATTAGCTTTAAATACAAAAAATTAAGAAAAGGTTCAAAAAAAAATACTTTTTCATTTTTCTTAAGTTTAGATAAATATAAAAAGAGAAAAAATATTTTTCTAGATTTTTCTTAGTTAAATTTGTATTTTTAAATAATTTAATTAGTTTTTAATAGTTTTAATTCCTAGAAAATAGAAAAATAATCATAAAAATACAAAAATAGTTTTGAAAATTCTATTTTGATATTTTAGATTTTTCTAAGTCTTAATTTTATTTTTCTAGCTTTATTTCCTAATTTCTTGTATTTTAGGTAATTACTTAATAGTTAAAAATAGTTTTTAATTAATAATAATTAGATAATTAGTTATAAAAATAATTTTATTTTTCTATAAAATTTCTTTTATCATTAGGTTTATAAAAATGTATTTTTCATATTTTTAGGATTTATATTTTATAAGTTTCACGTTTTTATTTGTACGTCGCGTAGTTTTTAAATTCAGTTTTATAAAAACATAAAAACAAAAACATCATTTTAAATATAGTGATAGCGTTTATTTAATAGTTTTTATCTTTTTAAATTTCCTTTAATTTGCATTTAAGCCCCTGTAGTTTATGGGCTTTTCCTTAGTTATAATCATAAATCAAATCTCTGTATCCATTCAAATCTTCTCGATCACTAAACGTTTGACTATTCTCGCACGGCTCGTTGGGACATAACGACCTGGGGAAACACTAATACTCTCCTGATCTTCATTGCATTTGCTCCTGAGCTGTTTTAAGTTTGTTACGGTCTGCCATTCACAAGTGGCAGGCTTGCGTAATTAAACTTGACGGTTTGGAGCGAATCATTGACCATAGCCAAAAAGTTAGTCTTGTTAGTGTTGACCATAGCCAAAAAGATAGTCATGTTAGTGTTGACCATAGCCAAAAAGATAGTCATGTAGATGTATGTGAAATTGAACAAGAGTTTGGTCATCCAGACGAGGAAATACATACACATATTGAGCGTATGCAAAAAGGTAAATCTGTAGAGTTCTGTGAAACTGATGAAGAGTTAGGTGATGACAATATGAGTGAAACAGATAGTTATGAGACTGATGTCCATGTTATTGAGAACATTCAAGATGGAAACATAGTTGTTGACGAGGAGAATACTTTTGAGGAGCCTGATGTTGATGTTGCTTTGTTCAAATTTATTGAGACTACAAAGTTACCCACTCTAGGTAGCTCTAGCCAGATACCAAATGATTTTTTAAGAAAAATGAGATAGATGATCTCTGTGATGATAATGAGTTTTCAAGTGGTTTTGAGAGTGAGAATGAGTATGTAATTATGAATAAAAAGATGAGGGCATACAAGAAACTAAAGTTAACTGAGGTGGAACAAGTAGACGACGAAGCATTTTTTATGTTGTCAAAATTTTGTAACTGCAAAAGAAGTCAAAGATAAGATCAACCTACATTCTATACAAACTAGGAGGAAATTGCAACTCATTAAGAATGAAAAATAAAGAATTAATGCTAGGTGTATGGGAACGATACTAGTTTGTGGTACAAGTGGAGGTATTGGGATGGGAACAACCCCAAAGAGGAAAACTGGTCCGTTAACTAGATGCCTCGGAAGGGATGTATATTTGAGATCACAAAAGGAGCAGGCAAAAGATTGCCCATGGTTATTGTATGTAGCATAAGATACATCTAAAGATTTATGGATTGTTAGAACTTTCAAGTATGAACACAAATGTTTGCAATCAAGAGAGATCCAAAGCTTGTAACTACAAGTTTTTCTCAAAGCAAATACTTGACCAAGTTCAAGTCAATCCAGATATTCCAATCAGGGCTATTCAAGATCAACTTACTAAACAATTTGAAGTTCAAGTATCTATGCAAAAGGCATTAAGGGAAAAAAGCATAAATTGAGATTATGGGTGATCATAAGCAGCAATATACCATTTTGAGGGACTATGTTGAAGAGTTGCAGAAAATAAACCCTAATACAACAGTTAGGATAAGTGTACAAACTGCAACAGATCCCACAAGTTCAACCAGAGTTTTCAGGAGAATGTATGTTTGCTTAGGTGCTTTGAAGGAATGATATAAAGCTTGTCAAAGAGAGTTGTTGGGATTAAATGGTGCTTTTATGAGAGGTCCTTTTCCTGGTCAGATTCTTATAGCTGTTGGTATTGATAGCAACAATGGAATATACCATTTAGCCTATGTTGTTGTAGAAGCTGAAAACTAAGATTCATAGATTTGGTTTCTTGAATGTCTAGCAGATGATCTTGACTTGCAACCAAATTCAAACTACACTTTTATCAGGGACAGACAAAAGGTGATGTTAATTTAGAGTTGATTATACTCAATTATATATTTGATAAATGATACTTTAATTAGTAATGAATTGATGTTCCTTTGTGCAGGGTGTTGGGTCAGTAAGTTCCCAAACTCCCTGAAACAAGGATTTGAAAATAAAATAACCTAAGTGTTTAATAACCTTAAACATACGCGAGTCACTGAATGAACAATTGTTTAGTGAGTCATCTTTAAGAAGCTCAGGACGAGCCTAAGAAGAAAGGTTTTCATTCATTGAGGCGGGACTCGGTGAATGAAACTTGAGCCAAAGAAAAAGATGATGGATTCAGTGAGTAATGACAATAGCTCACTGAATCCCTAGGCTCCTCACCAACTAAGAAGACTGAAGAGGTAAAGCCTAAAGACATGAAGACTGAAGTAAAGGCGGGAGAAAGTGGGCTAAGTTTGAAGGATAAGAGAGGGTCCTTATCTATAAAGGTCAACTTACCCTGAATGGATAAAAGACCAAGAGTGTGTTAACACTGACACTTCCTTACTAGAAATAGCTTTGTGTTACAGAGACAAAATACGCAAGGTATTTTGTCATCTGAAGCTTATGTTAGTATTGTCTTTTAGGAAAACGATTGTATTTCATACTTGTATAAATAACAGCCATAAGGTGGAGGAGTAAAAAGGTTAATATTGTGCAATAAATGCTTAGACATTCACAAGCCCTTTTACTCCTCCAAATACAACTAAGTCTCTGAGGTTAGCTCAGTTGGTTAGCATATTTGTACTTAAGCTTAGCTTAAGTTTAGTGAGGAGTACACCATACATTGTCATTCATCTCAAGTGTTGTTCCGCAAGCACTTGGGTAATATATTCTTTGATTAACTTTCTAATAAGAATATAAACGTTGAAAAACTCTTGTCTATTTTACTTCACGTTTTTAACTTGTTAAACTGTTTTTCAAACAATATTGCTAAGCCATGGAGCTTAGATAGATTAACTTGTAGTTAATTCTAACCAAGTTAAAGGGAACAACACAGGGTATCATGCCAGCTTTAGCAGCAGTATTCCCTAGTGCAAAACACAGATTTTGTTTGAGGCACATCCATGAGAATATGAAATTGCAATGGAACGCTAGAGCCTACAAGGAACATTTGTGGAGATGTGCAGCAGCAACAACCATCCAATAATTTGATGCAGCAATGCTTGCATTCAAGAGTTTTAGCGAACCTACCCATGCTCGGTTAAGTAAGATACTACCAACCCATTGGTCAAGGTCGCATTTTTCTGGTACTAACCAAATCTGTGTCTAAGTGTAGATATTTTTTTGTTCAACATTGTTGTCTGTATTACTAAAACATGTTCTATACATGTGTAAGGAGAGCTCATTCTGGTTTTTTTTACGTAATAACATATGTGAAGTGTTTAATGGGAAACTAGTGGGAAGTAGGCACCAACCCATCATTACTGCTTTTAGAATACATTAGAAAATATTGTATGCAGAGAATAGTAAATGTTGTGCATATAATTGAGAAGTGTGCCGGACCATTAACATCAAAGGCAACACCCATGTTAGACTTGATTAAGAAAGAGGCTTATAAGTATAATGTTTTAAGAATTGAAGGAGATAACTATCAGGTTAGTGGATGGGGAGATAAGTGTTTTTGTGAATGTTGAAGCTAGGGCTTGCACTTGTAGAAGGTGGGAGCTTACATGTATGCCATGTAAACATGTTGTTGCTACCAATCGGTATATGAGCTTCAATGGAATGCAAGTAGGATCTGTAGAATCATGGGTTCATCCATGTTACTTGCTTAAGACTTGGAAAGAAACTTACAAACGCACCATCCAGCCCATAAAGAAAAGAAATTAGGGCTTTTACTGAAAATGATGATAATTATAATGATAATAAGTTGTCACAATCTAGTAGGAGTGTAGTTGTGGTATTTGTGGCAATGTTGGACACAACAAGACAACATGTCTTGGGAAAGGAGGTGTAATAGGAAGTCAAGGCGGTACCCATCAGTCTAAAAAATAGGTTCATCCTAGCCAAAAGTTCCATCAAAGAAGAAGACAAAGGTTAAAGGTAACAACTTTGAAGCAAATGAACAAGCTCAATGTCAAACTGATGTTCAATCTCAAAGTCATGTGCATGAAACTTGTGGTCAGTCTAAAAGTCATTTTCAACCAAGTGTGGTCCAGTCTCAATCTGGAAGTCAAGTTGATGTTGCTTCTGGTGTGTCTCCAAAACAATTGTGGACTAGGAAGAAGATTATAGCAACAAAGATGGCTTCACCACAAAAAAATGTGGGTTAAGTTTTTCAAAGACAATGTTTTTCATCGAATATGTAATTCCTAGACAATATTTGCTCTCTTTAAACAATGTGTGTTTCTGAACTTTGTAGACTACAAAATTTTATGAATTTGGAAATATATCCATTTGCATTATGTAAGAAACATCTTATGTTAGACTATGTGAATAGTTTTGTTTTAAATGTATCCATTTGCCACTTTACCCATTTCTACATATTGTTGCAAGTTCATACAAATATTAATTGATGACTTTTACAAAGTCAATTACTGTCATTACACATAAGTAACTGTATTTTTGGGTAAGAATCTATTAGTAAACCAATAAGGGCAGCACAATACAATGAGAAAACCATAAAAAGAATATAATATTAATACTGTTAGCCAAGAACCAAAGTACATGAAGTCAAGATTTTGTTGTAGTCAACCAACACTGATGCTTAATAAACACACCTTACAAATTACTGTACATAACATCTACTTTCTAGAAGGCATCCAAAACACAAAGACGAATGAGTTTCTAAACCCACTTAAAAAACCATAGACAAACGAGAATGATGACTATCCACGAGAAAACAAAGAAGTTCCTCAAACGGAAAACTTTCTCATTCTCAAGAAGGAGATCAGCTAGGGATGCTTGGTGAGCAGCCTCTAGCTCGTTTACCCTGTCGATCACGTTGACAACCTCCAATGTCTTAGCAATGAGGCCAGCTTGGCATTCTTGTAATGCCACCTCATTTCGGGGAAGGTGTTTCCACAAGTAGATGATCACCTCCTTTGCTCTCGGTGGCATTGGTGGATCGTACCACCCATTTGAAAAAGCAAAAATCAATACATTGAAACTTAAACTCATAACTTGAAAATAAACTTTTAATTTAAAACAACCATTACACTTAAACCATGATTAAACTATAAACGTGACATTTTAGCTTAAAAAAAACCCAGCTATTAACGCACCTCAACATGACAGCCATAATAACGCCTTCATGCGTTTACATTGTTCCAGCAGGTCCTTACGGCTGCCCGCCTACCACATCCGCGATGCACCATTATTAAGATTTGATCAAAAATATTTAGGATAAGATTTTATGAGAGAGAGAAGAGTTTAGGGATGAATGATGAAAACCTTTAGCTTTTATTAGCATACAATTACTGTAGCAACCACAGAATCCGCGTGGTACTTACTCACACGGTAACTACGCAATGCCTATTATGCCTTGGGGCTAAAAACAAAATGTAACGGAAAGGAAGACGGGTCAAAGGACGCAATCGGCCTTAAAAAGTTGAAAAATGAACTCATGGCGACGAAAATCTCAAATTTAGAGCCCCTGCAATACTTTTGGACAAGTTTAAGGACCAACAATGTATTTTTGTCTTAGAATTACTTTGAAAAATTCTGCGACCCAAAGGCAAATTAAGAGGATAACTCTTGGGGCGTTTGGTTCACAGAATGTTTTTGAAGGAATTGTAATCTTTGGAAGGAATTGTAATTTGACGTAATTGTAATTTAAAGAATTGAAATGTGTTGTAATTGTAATTTGTTGTAATTGTAATTGATGAAATCTGTCAATATGTTTGGTTAACTCGCAACGTAATGTAATTCAATTTTTTTTTTAAACTAAAAAAGTTAATATAATAACCATAATAATTATAATAATAATAATAATAATAAAATATAATAATAAAATAATAGTAATCAAATAATAATAATAATAATAATAAATAGTAATAATAATTATTAAAAATAAATAATAATAATAATAATAAAATAGTAATAAAAAAGAATATTATTAATAAAAATATAATAATAAAATAATAATAATATTAATAATAATAAAATAATAAAAATATAATATTAATAATTATAATAAAATAATAATAATATAATAATAATAATTATTATAATAATCATAATAATATAATAAAAATAAAATAATAATAATAATAATAATTAATAATAATATAATAAATAGTAATAATAATTAAAAAATGATAAATAATAATAATATTAAAAATAAATAATAATAATAATACATTATTATTATTATTATTATTATTTATTATTTATTAGTCATTTATTATTTTTATTATATTAATTATTATTGTTATTATTATTATTAAATAATAATAATAATAATAATAATTATTATTATTATTATAATAATATTAATATTATTATTATTATTATCATTATTATTATTTATTATTATTTATTATTATTATTAAATAATAATAATAATGTATTATTATTATTATTTTATTATTTATTTTTAATATTAGTATTATTAATTATTAATTATCATTTATTATTATTATTACTATTTATTATATTATTATTATTATCATTTTATTTATTATTATTTTTATTATTTTATTATTATATTATTATTATTTTATTATAATTGTTAATATTGTATTTTTATTATTTTATTATTATTTTTTTTTTATTATTATTATTATTATTATTTATTATTATTATTTTTATTATTATTATTATTTTATTATTATTATTATTATTATTATTTTTATTTTTATTATTATTAATTTTTATTATAATTATTTTAATATTATTAATTATTATTATTATTATTTTATTTTATTATTTTATTATTATTATATTATTATTATTATTATTTATTAGTTTTATTATTATTATTAAAGTAAACAAATTCTGAATTAAGACGTAATTCAAAACTTTCCATCCAACTTCCTATGTAATCTAGATTCCCTCACTTGATGTAATTGTAATGACTAAATTACAATTACAATGCAAACCAAACAGTCACTGTAATGTAATCTGAATTACAATTCCTTTCACCATGTCAACCAAACATGATTGGAATGTAATTCAGATTACAATTACAACGAATTATGACGAATTACAACGAACCAAACGCCCCCTTAAAAGACATTAGTGAGTTGTACAAGTAATTTGTAAGCCCAGTTATAACCCGGCCCATATAGATAGGTTTACCCTCACAACTCCAATCAAATGATGAATCAATCAATCATAGTAGGACCCACTTCTTTAAACACACACACACACACTTGTTTTCACATAATTATCAAACCTCAAGTCTTTCAGTTTGTGTATCATCATCAATTCATCATCATAAGAATGTCTGCGGTGACACCAATTCCTGTGGAGACATACAAGGTGGGGTTTATAGGAGCAGGTAAAATGGCGGAGAGTATAGCAAGAGGTGTTGTTAAATCAGGTGTTCTTCCTGCTTCTCGTATTACAACTGCTCATAAAGGTGTCAGAAGGACTGTTTTTCAATCATTCGGTGTTGATGTTGCTGAGACTAATAATCAGGTATATACTCATTATTGATTGTATCCTGTCTGTATTGATTAGTCATATGTTACTTGTTTATTATTACCAACATATGATTAACTGACTTGAGCGGGTGTTTGGTTTTTGCATATTCTTATAAAAGGTTTATGTGAATCTTGGAGGTGTTATTTTTATCCGCTTATCTTAAATGTGTTATCCAGATTGCTTATATGCTCATTTTCAGGTGAAATAAGCAGATAGAGAGCTGCTTGCTTATATCAAGTGTTTATTTAGCTGAGATTAAAATTACTTTTTTTACAAACATATTTAACTTAAAAGTCCAAGGTTATAAATAGCGCGAGGATTGGCTTGGAGGCATGACCAAGGCTCACGCCTTAGCGGCCAAGGCGAAGCCTTTACGTTTTTAAGGTGTGGCATAAGGCGGCACAAAATATAAAAATATTTATATATTTATATCATATGTCATATATATCGAGTTTATAAAAAGCCTTGTACATAATGAATAAGGTTAAGAAACTATCCTTACATGTAATATTCTTCATTTATAAAAGAAAAAAAATCAGAGTTGAATAAAAAAACCCGCCACGCCTCACGCCTTAGCGCGTCTTTTCCCTCCTCATCTCACGCCACACCTAGAGTCGATGCTTTAATTAACGTGGAGGTCACGACTCACGCCTTAGCGACGCCTTGGCGCTGCCATGGCGCGCCTTGTAGAACCATGCTTAAAACCTTTTATAAATGTGTAGAATAATATACGCAAATAAGCTGTTTTAACTTTTAACTAGTGACTCGAAATTCCTTATCCGCTTATAAATTAGCAGAAGAGCACTTTTTGAAGCAATCACAGACAGCCTCTCAATGCCTGCTTATCTAATAATAACTTAAACAAGCAATCCAAACACGCTGGGAATAAAGCATTATTTTTATTACTTGGTTGGTGACTAATATAAAAGTAAAGTAAGTTAGTAAGTGTGGATAACTTTTGAGTCAAAATGAGAGATGAGCTCTGCATATTGCTGATGAGAAACTATCTACTCAATCAATTGTTTCACTTCATTTTCTGCTTTCGTCATAATGCTACTTAGAAGAAGGAAACAGAGCAAAGCTACTTATTATGTCTTAGTTACTAGTTGTATTATTTCTTAATAGTACACACTTTTGCATGTTTACTGATTCAGTGTTTTTTACTGCCTTCTCAATCATTCAGGTTGTTGAAACCAGTGATGTGGTGATTTTCTCTGTCAAGCCACAAGTTGGTATGTTTTCATGCTGCCTAAGCCTTTTACACTTATTTTGTTCTTGCATTTTTAAATCGGGTTTTTTTATGTTAATTGCGCTGTTCTATATTGCTTCTCTCTGAAAGTTGTGAGCTTTTGTTGAATATTAGTACAAAAGTGAAGTATTAATAACTTGGCTTGCTTAAGCGTCTTTTTTCTTTTTTCTCTTATTACAACAAGTGAAGTTGTCTCAATTTCCAAACTCCTTCATCCATGTCATCGGGTCACAAGGCCTACATCTGGGGTTTCTTTGAATAACAAATGACTCTGGTAACTAATCAATAAAGAAAATCTTTATGTCAAGTGTCAACTAGCATGCATTATCTGTAGGCATTAGCAACCTAACCAACTAGGTCTGGGCAGATATTAGTCCTTGATTTCCAATATTGATTTCATCACATTTATCTTTAAGGCATTGGAATGTACCAGCTTTTTGAGATTAGATTACAAAACTCATAACCTGCATCAAAAAGAATTTTGTAATGTACAATCTGGTTCAGCCAGGTCATGTATCTAATTTCGACTAATTTTATGACTTCAAAACGTTATTAGCAACTACTACTCATATTTGAAGAAACATATTATTGGACGTTTGAGCAATGGCTCGAGAATTTGTAAGAGTCTTGGCTTCTATATGTTCGGACTTTGGTTAGATGTACATGTTTTGTCCATGTAATCCATTCACCAAGTTAGTAAGTTTTTTTTTTTTTTTTTTTTTAAATTAGTACACAACTTCCACAAACATATCATACTTACCGTGACAAAGAATAAGGTCTAGTAAGAGCTATAATATTTGTTGATTTTGATCAACTGTGTTATGTTGAAACTATTCAGCTATGGATGGTGATGAAGCCATGAGTTTGTGTTAGTGATGGTGGGAACACACACTAGCTTGTAAGTACATTACTCTCTTAGTTCTTATGTTTTGGAGCCTACTTTCTAGATCCAGAAAGATAATAAAGATTATCAATACAAACTTAAAGATTCCCGAGCAAAAGATTACTTGAGACTTAATGTAATTAGTGGAATGGAATACATATGTGTAACTAACTGCTAAAATTTTACTATATCGTTTTACTAGTGGGTCGTTATTAACGTAGTTGGAGCTGTCTCATACTTGTGCCATGCTGGTAATACTTATAGAAGTGAAATTATAAAGTGTTTAGGACTTTCTAAATAAAGAAGTCTTAAAATTTTTAAGACCAAAAACATTTCTTTAATCGGAAATTAATAAGCCATTAGTTAATGTTATTCACCATATAGCTTCCATGACAATTTTCATAAATAAAAAATAATATCCCTTCATACACTTTGTAACAGCCTTCAAATATTTATAGAGGCCATTAATATAGTCAAATATTTATGCAGTTTGTCGACTTGTAACAGCCCAAACCTCAATGGTATATAAGCCAACCTAAAAACTCAAACACCAATATGAAGCACACTCTTCTTTTTCCGAGCACCGATAAAAAAACACGCACAACATTAGATATGAAATAGTTTGCATTGCTATTGCGTATAGTGAGCACCGATAAAAAAACACGCACAACATTAGATATGAAATAGTTTGCATTGCTATTGCGTATAGTTATTTTAATTAAAAACTGTCATTCATTTGTAAAGTTACTGTTAGAAAAAACGTATAAATGAAAAATATTTGCTCGCTATAATTATGCACCGGGTACCCGCAGCCGCATTGCGCGGGTACCCTTCTAGTAGAAGTGAAACATTATGTACTACAAGGTAAAATCTTAACAACCATTGAAACAAAGTTAGCAACACCACGGTAAAGGTTAAAAGTACCACTAGATGCTCATTAAATTAAAACCTGGCAAAATGAAAGCTACTCGATGAAAATGCAATTGACTATTTAAGACACATTAGTGATTGGTAAAATCTCAAGTTGCCAAAATCGAAGCGCTTTTGGAACAGTGGCTACTTTTATGTGATTTTTATCGACAACTCATTAAATCCCGAAAGAAGTCTTGTGAAGGACGTTCTTCTGATGCTACTTTTGGAACTTTGCAGAACTCCAGTATTTTGTTTATATTATAAGTTGAAAAATAACTTTATCTTGTGTTTGTCACTGCAGTTAAAGATGCTATCTTGCAGCTGAGACCAGTCCTATCTGAGAAAAAGCTTCTGGTGTCGGTAGTTGCTGGTGTCAAATTGAAAGACCTTCAGGTTTGGCGAAAACAGATCTATTTAAGCTGTACATTACTAAACTTATGATCATATAGTTGCTGATTATATGGTAATAAGGTAATATGTGTTCTTACCATGTAATACATCGAGCAAATGGATCTCATGTTTTATATCTGATAATAATCTTTATAGGCTACCTTTTTTTTTTTGGTGCAAAGGTGAAAGTTTTGTTAATAACACAAAATAAAACATCAAAGATTCAAGAGATAGACATGCCTAAACTCTTATCACAAAAACAACCACTACCTCAGACAACACTAAATACTAACTCGGAACATCATATATAATACACTACCAATCAAAACAGTGACTATGCAGCTCCACTTTCACCTTAATACAAGCACTTACCATCTAACTACATTTCCATATCATCCCCCCACCAAGACCATTCAACCAACACCCACAACAGTCAAGGTAGGGAAGGATGTATGGCTTCGTTAGGAACCCAAACCATTCCAGTCAAGGGCTCTTCTAAGACCCCTACATTTCCCTCTTTACAAAAGGCTTCAAGGTCCTAGAAACACTCACCTTGATGGAGAATCTACATGCCCCCTTAGTGGTACACTGAAAGGACCAAGTAGGGTCATCTTTCATCCCTCACTATTCCAAACATCCCATGTACCACCCTACAGTCCATTTACCCAACACTATGCGAAACCTACATTATGACTAGCTTAAAACAGAACACAAAGGATAGATCAGTCACTCTGAATAGCTACCTAACAAAGGCATGTTATACAAAATGACTGACTACACCAGTGTATTATGTTTTAACTATCAAGGTACAAGACCATCCATAGTAATGGACTAAAGAAATCAAGTAAACCCAATAGATAGAATACAAGATAGACATAACGTGATCACAACTTTTTGCAGTGCACTCTTGAACCTCACCACTGCTATATAAACTTCATAAAATAAGAAGATTTACGCATTCCCAAATACCCCCTTAAATGCATCAGGGGAATTTTGACAAACCAACTTCACCATTCAATAACTCCATACACACCCTGAAAACCTAGCCTTAACATTTTGCATTCAATGAACAATATTAAGCCGTATATCCCATTCTTTAGCCACGACCCTTACTTGAATGGAATATTTTACTTTAATGCTTAATAACTGAAGTTTAACACTATCCTCAGCCTCTTTTAAGACTACACTTGTAGTTCTCATTTCATTAGTGAATAACCTGTTGTTCCTTTCTCTCCAAATAAAATAGACTATAGTAGATAGCACCATCTTCCTGACCACACTCCTTATATTGTTATTACAAGGCATATTAGTTAACTTCCCAATAATATTTCTCCATTCATTATCCACCCCATTAACTTTTATCCAACCTTTCATTCTTGCCCATACCTCTTTTGAAAAATCACAATTAAAGAATAAATGGCTGTGAGAGTCATTACACTTGGAACATAAAGGACACACCATGTTAACATTAGGATTCCACTGCATCAGTCTGTCTTGAGTTTGGAGTCTTTCTTTAATAGCAAGCCATAGAATAAAAGAATGCCTAGGAACACCCTGTGAATACCATACCAAGTTAGACCATTTCACTTTTTGACCCCTTGTCCTCAAATCTTCCCAAACTGTTTTGATACTAAACTTAGTAACTTCTTCATTACTCTTTTGCCATTGCACTTTATCAGTAACATTCTCCTTTACTTCAGGGACTTCAATGGTCTCTAATTGAGGGAATACTTGACACCACCCACTAGGCCACTGCCAACTTCCTTCTTTGATCATATCAGCAACTTTAATATCCCCACCCAATCTAGCAGCATACCTATAAGCCTTTGGCACAATATTATCAATCAACTCATGGTTACCCCATCTATCATACCACAAAGAAGTGTTAAAACCATTACCAATTTTATTGATCACATAAGGTCTAATTCTATTTTTCAATCCCATTAGAACTAACCATATCCAACTATCACTTTTTTCATACTCAGCTTCCCAAATACTCTTCCATTTTAGTCTCACAGTATTTACCCATTTTACCCATAATGATTCTTTTTTTGCAGCAATATTCCAAATATGTTTAAGCAGCAAAACTTCATTCCACTGACTTAATGGTTTGATGTCTAAACCTCCTTCTTTCTTTGGAGTACACACTATCTTCCATGCTACATTGGCTTTACCATTTATATAATCACCTTTACGCCACAAGAATGTTTTCAAAACCTTGTTTATTTCTTTGTCAGTTGCTTTTGGGATAAGAAATACTGATGCCCAATATACCTGCATTGAAGCAAGGACTGATGCAATCAACTGTAGCTTCCCAGCAAATGATAAAAATTTGTTCTTCCAATCATTAACCTTGGTTTTAACTTTTTCAACCAATTCTTTACATTCATTTATCCCCAACCTTTTAGTGATGAGAGGAACTCCTAGATACTTCATTGGCAGGGTCCCAGTCTTAAAAGGCAAAATGTTAAGAATTTTATGTTTTTTAGCAATATTCAAATTGCCAAAAAAGATGGTACTTTTACTCATATTTGGAATTAGACCTGAGCATTTACTAAATTCTTCCAAAGTATCCTTAATCACTTTCACTGACTTAGCGCTTCCATGACTAAGCGTCAGCAGATCATCTGCAAAACATATATGAGTCAATTTGATCTCTTTAAAACCAAAATGGTATTTAAAACCTGGATTTGACTGGACTTTTCTAGCCATCATTAACGTAAGCACTTCCATCACAAGAGTGAAAAGGTAAGGAGACATTGGGTCTCCTTGTCTTAATCCTCTCCCTCCTTTGAAGTACCCACATCTTTCACCATTTACACATATAGAAAACTTAGGAGTAGTCACACACTCCATTGTCCAGTCAATCATTGTTCATGAAACTCAAAGTGAGCCAAACTCTTCCTCAGAAAGCCCCAATTAACAGTGTCATAAGCTTTGGCAATGTCAATTTTCAAACAACACCTTTTTACACCTCCACTTCTGTTATATCTCTTTAATAACTCTTGAGTAAGAAAAATATTATCCTGAATCACTCTCCCTTCAATGAAAGCACTTTGGTTTAGGTTTACAAGAGCTTCCAAACCTGGTTTTAACCTATTAGACAGGATTTTGATGATGCATTTGTACACAACATTACAACATGCTATTGGTCTGAATTCATTGACTTTGCTGGGGTTAGAAACCTTAGGAACCAAGGTTATTAAGGTTGCATTCAATTCACCCAACAATTTCTTCTTTTGGAAAAACTCTCTAATGGCCAAACATACCCACAGTATCCCAAGACTTTTTGAAGAAGGCAGATGTGAAACCATCAGGTCCCGGGGATTTATTTTCTCCAATATCAAACATGGCATCCTTTATCTCCTTATCATTGACTGCTACAACCATTTTCTCTGCTAGCTCTTCACTTAGTTTGTTTGTAAACAAGTTTCCAACTTCAAATATAGCATCCACCTCAGTATCCTTAGCCAAGAAATCTTCAAAATGCCTTACAAACTGCTGTGGCATTCCATCTCCTTTATAAGTATTACCCTGATCATCATTGATACTCACAATTCTATTAAAATGCTTTCTGCTTTTTAAAACTTGATGGAAGTATCTGCTATTCCTATCTCCATTACTTATCCACTCAATTTTAGCTTGCTGGTACAATAGTTTTTCTTCATCATTAAGAGCTTCATTGTATCTTTCAAGGGCCTCAACTTCTGACACTTTGATCTAAACATCATGTGGATTTGCATCTATCATCTTTTGATCATCTTCAAGTTTCACTCTCATTTTACCAACCCTTTCAAAAACATTCCCATTTCTCTATTGAATACATTTCAAGGGTTTCTTTAACATCTTCAGCTTTTCCACTAATCTATACATATGAAACCCCTCAACTTCATTCTCCCAAAATTCATTAACAGTCTTCAAAAAATCAGGTTTATCCGTCACAAAATTTGAGAATCACAAATTTTATAGGCTACCTTGCAGTACATCAATACTCTAAATGCGTGATCAAGAATCTAAATGTGGCAAAACATGAGATTTAGAGGCCTTTATCTTACATGATCTGCATAACATTCACAAATTTACATTTATGATGGGTCAATAATGTTTAAGTGAATCATAATTGGTTTTGTATGACGCAGGAGTGGGCTGGTCATGATCGTTTTATTAGGGTAATGCCAAATACCCCATCTGCTGTAGGTCAAGGAGCATCAGGTATAATCTAATTTTGAATATTTCAAATTGTATTTATCCTGTTATTCTTTCAATATATGTGCATTTTAACCTATTTACAGATGCATTTACTTTTTATTCTGTGATAAACCAGAATTAAACATAAGGTAATGAGACTAGCAACATTTGTGCCTATTTACTTTTGGTTCATCTTTTAAACTAACGGGGCAATTCCATATTTACCCATATTTACCCAAAACATGCTTTAAATGCATTGTACATCATGCATTCAAAAGTTGTATTTTGGGTATATATGACATTTTCATGTTTAGATTGGGTAAATATGGAATTATCCCTAAACTAAATGCCTTGAAAAAATATGGTAGAGAGGTATTGCCCTGATGTGGAAAGAAAAAGCTTGACGGGTCAAATCTGCATCAATCTGAGGGTATGATGGATGAAAAACATATTACACATGTCATTAAGAAATGCTTTCATTGCACTAATGTCAATCTCTTTTAAAGTAGCTATATATGTTTTCGGGTAATCAAATTAGTCGGGAGGTTTTAGGTTATGCAACACATACCTTCAAATCTTCAACAATGATTCTTGTGGTACTTTATCATGTGCCATTTGATGTCTCATGTTTACGTTTGAATAAAGTATATCTGTACTATTATGCATCATTAAATCATCGTGAAAGCTCAATATCAGCTGTAAGTATTTCAAATCTTTCAAAGTATTGACATGAGATAAAACATTTAGTTAGTCTAGTAGTAATTCATGCTGCACCGATAATACTGAGTTTTATGTGCTATATACTTTCTATAACAATAATAAAATTAATGTGCATATAACCTGACAAAAGGCATAAAGTATATACAAGGTTGGCTACCAGTATGTTGTATTTGCTTATTTTCTGTTGCAAATTTTTAATGCAAAACTAGTTGACGATTACTAAGATTAGTATTTGTGCAGTTATGAGCTTGGGAGCAGGTGCAACACAAGAAGATGGCGAAATAATTGCCAAGTTATTTGGAGCAGTGGGCAAGACATGGAAAGCCGATGAGAAACTGTTTGATGCAGTCACTGGATTAAGGCAAGTACAATTCTTTCAATACCAAAGCATAACCTGTCCTTTTACTAACTTTATTTTTTTCTGTAAAAATTCTAGTGGGAGCGGGCCAGCGTATATATTTCTGTTAATAGAAGCTTTGGCTGATGGAGGTGTAGCTGCAGGTTTACCACGGGAACTTGCACTTGGTTTAGCCTCTCAAACTGTAAGTTTTCGTTATTACTTTTCAATCATTTTTTATATGGGTTGAGGAAAAAATCGGATGCTGAATTGTTGTTTCAGGTTCTGGGAGCGGCATCTATGGCTACTGAAACAGGAAAGCATCCAGGCCAGCTTAAAGATGATGTTACTTCACCTGGTGGGACCACCATTGCGGGGGTTCATGAGCTAGAAAAGTCTGGATTTCGTGGGATATTAATGAATGCAGTTGTTGCTGCTGCAAAGCGTAGCCGTGAGCTTTCCCAGAATTAGTTTTTAGTCGATAGTATTCTTGATGCTACAATCACTTATACTTTATTGTTTGAGAATGTGGACTAGTATTTCTACCATTGTAGCGGTTGAATAAATAAATGGCCTTCAAGTTTACTTATTTATGCAGAGTTGTCGTCCCAAGTATTATGAATATGCATGTGGTTTAAAAGTAAAAAAAAAGAGTATATACTTATGCTAAGAGAAGAAAAAGAGAATATATTGTCTCTAAGAGCATGAGGTATCATGACATGTTAATTTTCACTTTTCAGTGCCACGTTGGCGCCACCTCAGCATCCTTACTTTTAACACTCAAACAACAAAACACCCCTTCACTCATAACATGTCATTTAAGCCCCACCCACCTACCATTTTATTTTATTTTACATTTTCTCAAACAAACTAAATTTTTATTTATTCAAATAAAAATACAAATTATGTAAAACTAAAAATTAAAATATATATATTACATAAAAAGAGTTTTTTATTAGTTTAATTTGATTACATGAATCATCTGTTTTCATTGACTTTCCAATAAGTATTTCCTTACAATTTTATAAACGTTTACATGTTGTTTACACTTTACAGTATTAATTTAAGAGTATATAAAGCAAATTAAGAGAAACAATTAGTACCAAATTTAAGATATTATTAAAATAACAAATAAAGACTTTAAATTTTATTGGATAAAACAAAAAGTTGGTCAAAAGTTAAAATTAGTGCAGCTCATTAATGTAGTGATGTCATCTTTCTTCTTCCTTTTTTCACCGCATATCAACTCTGTTCTTTTATCTAATATGAAACTCATTAAAAATTTTAATTTACCATGTACAAAACTCACTAAAAATTCTTTCTCTCAGCTTTGTCTTCTTCTCCCTTTCACACACGCCACTCAATTGGCGGCTGGCAAGGTTTTGAAGAGTGGGGGTGTCATCACTTGAAGGTGGCGGCGCCATTTTTTAGCCACGTAGGAATTGGCGTTGGGTGGTGCCATGGTATCCCATGGTCTAAGCTGAGATTTTGCTGAATTACCTGTGTTTAAGGTTTGATGTGCAAGTTCATGATTTTTTATGAGCAAGAACCTGAATGGCACTAGTAGTCTTTTTCTAAATATATATTTGTCAGGAACTTGTAGATCTCATAATTCTGAGACTGGTAAAAATTTGTTGAAAATTTAACATTTCAATACAAGGCAAAAAGTAGGTAATACAGCAGAGGTTTTTGTCAAAAATTAGCAAATATAGTGCTATTCTTATAAAGGGGCACTATGAAACATTAAAAGACCGTCACACATTTGAATTTTCATATACTGATTTCAAGATGGATATGGGCATCCTTTACTGGCCTCCATTTGTGTATATTGGTTTATTTTACACACTTGTTCGAGCATTTTCTCAGATAACCATGGTAAGTTAACTCGAGAAACATAAGATAACAGGGGCGTCACTTTATGTGAAATCACTAATACAAGTATATGCAAAATATTAATCCACAAGTCCAACGCTTTAATCAACTAATGACCATTTCCAAGTGGGACAAATATTACAATTACAGTACTTACTGTGTTGGTCCTAAATAATCTAAAGTTTACATTACATTACATGACAACATATAAAATAAAGAAAAAAATTATGTACAATCTGTATCTAAAATGGGGCGAAGAGCTATGTTCCACAGCCGAGCACCCAAAAAGACGGAAGAACATTGCCATAATTCACATGCAACTTAGACTAGAAATCCGGTTCAAATCACACTCACTGTAATTAATGCTGCAACAAAATTAAAATTAAAGTAAGAGATGAGCTCATACAAGGCTAGAGTGTTAAAGCAACAAAAAACATGGTGAACATACATCACTCATCACTTGTCAAACGAGATAACCAGTGATAAAGAATCATTATTGCAACAATAGATATTTTATTAAAACATCACAGATACCATTTGTCTGGGTAAGATAAAGGGTGGTAAGATCTGATGTCTGTAAGAGGGCAGAAGTACAATATATTCTTATGAACTAATCACCCATACACAGTTACCTAAGGGCTGAGGGTGAGAACCAATGAAGAAACATACGGAGTATGATGTAAGCGTCACTTTTTATTGTACAAGAGATTCCATGGTTACGCGATTGTAGGCACGTTCAACTATACAATTGCTTTTTATTATCCTAAATTTATTGAAAAGTATATTCACTATTTGCAAGCAAGCTTGACAACATATTCAAGTGAAAGCTGGACAATGTAACTAATGCCACCTCCATAGGCATCACTATCCAGATCTATGACTTTAAACTTTAAAATTTAAATGACTGTAGCCCTACTAATGGATGTGCTATATAACCATATAAAATCTTTAGATCATTACCTAAATAACTTTCCAACAATAACCGTATTCGATTACACAAGTTACATGACTACTTTTAGGAATTATAATTTGAAAATAAGGAGAGCAAACTCACCAAACAAGAAAATCAGCACAAGTACCGAAAATATCATTTGAGTAGGTCGACTATACTGCACATAATACTGGGACCTTTGAAGCTGTCTTTGAACAGCGCCGTACCACCCGTAAAGTTGCTTCTGGTAGCAATCATCACCAGTCTCAAGACAGCTCTTACTCCTTTCATAATACGCACTGATACCCTTTAATCAAAAAATAAAATACTATCAATACAAACACAGCACACTATATCAACAAAAAAACCAAAACTGCAGTTTAATAACATAAAAGCTGGAGAAACACTCACTCTGCTCACAGGTAAAGTATCGGGCAACTTTTGATCTATAACCTTCAATTTCCTGTAACCATTCTTTGACCACTGTGATTTCGACACAGACTCCATAGTATTCAAAAACCCAGAAACGCTAGGTATCTTCCTTGGTGGTTGTTCCTTTTTTTCATCAACACCACCAACAGTCGCATCATCATCAATCGTAATGTTCCAACTACCAATATCAGCACCAGCACTTGCTGTCCTTCTATGCTTATTAAGCTTGTTCTCATTAGATGTATTTTCAACTACTGCTGCTGGTTTCCCCGAAAGGAATAACGCAAGTTCATCACTTTCACCTTCATCAAGTCGAACCCATGGTCGAGGCGGCTTTCCTGTTACACCAACCGACTCATCCAAACATTTTTCAACTCTCAAAACCTGACTCTCCATCGCCGTAATAAAATCACGGTGCCGAGCTTTAGTATCATCACATGAAAACTGACTATAACTTTGCTTAACGGCCTTTTCAAACTCTTCCAACTGCAAACATACAATAATATAATCAATATCACCAAATGCGAACCTACTAATCATCTATATGAAGTAACAACATAAATGGTATCAATTACCTGCCATTTAGCAGTACCGAGTGCTGTACGTAAATCCCTTTTAAGTTCTTCTGTGTTCCACGCACTAGGCTCTTTTAATGCGTGTATGAGTGTTCTATATGTCGATTCCATCCTTCAACCAGAAAAAGGATTTAATTAATCTCAATAACGAGTATATAACAGGAAAATGTTGTCCCAGTTAAGTCACTCAAACTAGTCTTTTCAAACCCCAAAACCAAGTTCCATTATTGTTAAGTTCTTCAAAACCGGTTAAACTAAAATTAGCACTTAAATTGCACATTTACGAAGCTTGGTTACTATTTGGTGGCTTTTTATGATTCACCTAAAGCAACCAGTAAAAGTACCTAACAAGGCATTTGGGATTGCTTATTTGAGTGCTGATCTGCTTATTCATGCCAAACACTTTCTGCACTAAAAAAACATCTTATTTCCTTTTTTACACCGAAATAAGCACTTAAGAATAAACATATTGGCACCTGCTTATTCTTTAGCAGTTCTTTAAAAACACCTCCTAAGTTTCATTTCAAAATGGTATATGAAGTATGAAAAAATCTAACTAAACAAGTTACTACTACTACTTAATGATTGTCACACATATATAAGCTAAATAAAATAGATAATTAGATATGACATTAAAACCTTAATGATTTAAAGATTGAGATACCTGTCGGTGGATTCTTGAACTTCTTCAGCAGCAGGAAAGAATGGATCTTTTTCCCACTGTTCAAAATGCGAACCCATCTCTCCTTTCTTTCTTTATTATAAGTAACAAACACAAATTAAAGATCTTTATTGTAACAATTTATGGAAAGCCCCCAAATTTACAAGATCTTGAATAAAAAAAGCTGGTGGGAATTAATGAAAGAAGATATGGGAAAATGGGATTTATGTATGGTATGGTGGCTGTGTCGACAGAGACCCACCTGGTTTCGGGGAAAGGTTGGGTGTCGTTTTCGATGTGTGTGTTTGTGGTGCTGGGTCAAACCGAGTGTTTAGTATTATTATACGGTTTTTTGTTCAATATTGTTGAATATTAACAACACTGTGGATATAAAAGGTCGAAAACTAATTTTGGTCTTCTTTTTGGAGGAGTATATTACTCCGTAGTAGGATTTTTAGTTTATGGGTTTTTCCATGTTCTAATGGAACATGTGCTCGTTTAGCAATCTAAGGTGTTTATTTTTTCTCAATAAGTATATTTTTTTATTTTTTTTTACTTTTTTTGTTCGTAGGAAGGCAGAGGTTTATGTTTATTTTTTTGCAGACATAAGTGCTTCTTTTCACTTCTTTCTTCTTTTAAATTTCAGACATTATCTTTCACCTTATTACCTCGTCTTTCACAAACCCTACATCTCTTTCTCAATATTTTACATCTCTTTTACGTTTCGTCAGTTTTATTAAGTTTTCATCCATTTTTTTACGTTTCCGTCCGTTTTTTTACGTTTTCGCCCCATTTTTTACGTTTTATCCCGTTTATTACGTTTTCGTCCATCTTTTTACGTTTTTGTCGTTTTTCTTACATTTTCGCCCGTTTTCTTAAGTTTTCGTCCATTATATTACGTTTACGTTCGGTTTTTTATGTTTTCTTCTGTTTTTTTAAGTTTTTCGTCTATTTTTTACGTATTCATCCGTTTTTTTACATTTTCGTCCGTTTATTTACGTTTTCATTCGCTTTTTTACGTTTACGTCCGGTTTTTGTCCGTTTTCACCTTTTTTTTACGTTTTTTACCTTTTCATCCGTTTTTTACGTTTTCGATCGTATTTTTACGATTTTGTCTTTTTTTTACATTTTCGTCCATTTTTTTTTCGTTTTCGCATGTTTTTTTTCGTTTTTGTTAATTTTTTTATGTTTTCGTCGGTTTTTTTCATCCGTTTTTTATGTTTTCGCCCGTTTTTTACGTTTTCGCCCCATTTTTTAAGTTTTCCCCCGTTTTTTACGTTTTTGTCCATTTTCTTACATTTTTGCCCGTTTTCTTAAGTTTCCGTCCATTTTAATACGTTTACGTCCGGTTTTTTATGTTTTATTTTGTTTTTTTACGTTTTTCGTCTATTTTTTACGTATTCATCCGTTTTTTACATTTTCGTCCGTTTATTTACGTTTTCATTCGCTTTTTTACGTTTACGTCCGGTTTCTTACGTTTTTGTCCGTTTTTACTTTTTTTTTACGTTTTCATCTTTTTTTTTACGTTTTCGATCGTATTCTTATGATTTTGTCTGTTTTTTACGTTTTCGTCAATTTTTTTACGTTTTTGTCGGTTTTCTTACGTTTTCGCATGTCTTTTACGTTTTCGTTCATTTTTTATGTTTTTGTCCGTTTTTTACGTTTTCGTCCTTTTTTACGTTTTCGTCAGTTTTCTTACGTCTTTGTCCATTTTCGTCCGTTTCCTTACGTTTGCGCCTGTTTTTTTTACTTTTTCGTCCTTTTTTACGATTTCGTCTGATTTTTACATTTTCATATGATTTTATAAGTTTTTTGTACGTTTTATTACGTTATCTTACGTAACAAAACGTAATTATAAGGTAAAGTAAGAAAGTGGATGAAAACGAAAGGAAACAGATGAAAGCGTAAAAAAAAAGACAAAAACGTAAAAAAAAAATGATTAAAACGTACAAATCAGACAAAACGTAAAAAAGCGGAAGAAAACGTAAGAAAATGGACTAAACTGTAAAAAAAACGAACGAAAACGTTAAAAAATAGACGAAAACATAAAAAATGAGCGAAAACGTAAAAAGAGACGAAAACAGACTAAAACGTAAAAAACGGACAAATACGTAATAAAACAAACAAAAACTTAAAAAATGGTAGAAAACTTAAAAAAAACAGACGAAAACGTAAAAAACATACGAAAATCCAAAAAATGGTCGAAAACGTAAAAAAATTACCAAAACGTAAGAAAACCATCGATCTATTTAACCCATATGACAAAAGGATTTATAGCACAAAGAAAAAGAAAAAGAAAAAAGAAAAAGAAAAAAAAGTACTTCGATAACACAAAAAACAAACAATCTTCTTGCATGAAGATGAAGATTTTAGATGTGCCTCTTCTTCTGTAAACATGGTTTGAAGATGAAGAGGTAAAAGCTCTGAAAAACAAACGACACCTAAGAGATATTATTGGCATCATACTGTCACACCCCCAAAATTACCTGTTTTGCAGCGGAATGGAATACCTGGGGGATGACTGTCATAGCATCAAAGCTACAGTTATATCGAACGACCTAAAGTGTCATTTTGAAAATATCGTTTGATTAAGTAAAATAATCAGAGTTTACAAACATAGGTCCCAAAAGATTTCCAATGTACCAAAATGAGTTTGTTACAATCAAACGATAGTTAAGTGCATAAAATATATGTGAGACGCGTCGACACCGCGACTCTATGATAAGTCCACATGCATGCCATGAAGTGAATGCCTTAGATACCTGAGATAAAACATGCTAAAAAGTGTCAACACAATGGTTGAGTGTGTTCATAGAGTTTGCTTAACATGTAAAGCTTTTAAAGAACGTTCATGCAACAAAGGCAAAGTTTTTGGTCGTTGAAAATAGTCCACAAAGCAAAGGCATTGTAAATCCACTCAGTTCCAAGTTCTGCCCATACAAAACTTGCAACCTGTGTGTTCACAACCCACTGCCAAAATAGTAATAGGTCTAGTAGTCAAGTATACGCTATCATAAAAGTACATAATATAGCACCACGTATATAATAATGTATGTCAGGCAAAGCCCCTAGAATAAATAATATGCGTCCCGTAACATAGTGAACGAGAGGTTGGCCGACCTCTAATAGCGTTATCCATACTACCTGCTGATAGGAGACTAATAATGCGAATGTACGAACGGTACATCATACAACTATTATATACAATTAAGAACGCTTCAAACATGGGAGACTTTAGATCGAGAACGCTCCGTAACATAGTGAGACGTTCCGCTCCGGACCTGGGAGGCTTTAGGTTGCTCCGAACAAGGGAGACTTTGTGTCAAGGACGTACGGTCCATTTGGTTCAAACGAGTCATAAGTTCATAATTAAGTCCAAGAGTCTATGTCGAGTTCAAAAAGTTCAAGTCAAGTTAGAAGGTCAAGACAAGTCGAAAGAGTTCAAAATAAGTCAAAGATCCAATATCAAGTCAAACAAGTTCAAAATAGTCAAAGGGTTCAATATTATGTCAAACAAGTTCTAAATAGTCAAAGGGTTCAATATTATGTCAAACAAGTTCAGAATAGTCAAAAGGTTCAATATAAAGTCAAACAAGTTCAAAATATATCAAAAGGGTCCTTTACAAGTTAAAAGAGTTCAACAATATGTCAAAAGGTTCAACTCAAGTTCAAAGTGTTCAAATATATGTGAAAAAATCCAAATCAATTTAAAAGAGTTCAAATATATATGTCGAATGGTTCAAAATCAAGGAAAATGGTTCAAATAATAGTGTTCATAATATAGTGATCAATTTAGTTCGGGCATAATCTACTTACGAGCATAAAGAGTGACACAAAAGATTAACAAGTTCATGATAGTTCAAACAATATAGTTTGCAAATAATCGAAATTGAAATTAAAATAGTTGAGCATGTATCTCCCCCAAAGAGTTTGTAAGATGATTAAACGAGTAAAAGTGGGGCTACGAACTCACCTGATGCAATGATTATGATGACAAAAGTAGATACACTGAAATGAGGTGCGATCTCTATCTGCAACCTAATATGAATGATATGTTCTAATGTAAGCCATGAAACAATGTCGTGCATGCAAACTCATATGATATCCATACCACTTGTACATTTGAAAATAAAGTTTATCGTCGAAATATACGTTTGTGTCATATTGTCAAGTTTATAAAATATTTTACAAGTACTTACGTTGAAACGACATCCTACAATAGTTGCTTAGTGATTTATCAAGAAATTATAGTTTATGAGTAGTTTTCTGAAAAGTTTGAGTGATCGCATATTATTCGTTATAACTTCGTTTGACGAACGGTTGAACATTTTGGAAAATTGGCTAGGTGAACTCACTTTTACTTAAAGACATTATTTTCTCAAAAGTATTCTATCGATATGAAAAATAGCTCCAAACACGGTCACTTGCGATAAACATTTTGGCCTAATAGAAAATATATAAGTGTTATTACTTGTGAAAAATAGTTACGATAACCATATTTAAAATGCGTGTAACTTAGTCGTTATAAGTCCGTTTTCTATGTTTTATATATCGTTGGTTTCGTGTTAATGTATACTAATATATTTTTGGGAAAATGACAAAAAAATGCATCGAACTTGACACTTGTTGTCATTGTGTGTAGCCAACTATTTTTTTTTCATTGTAACACAAATCTTTTGAATTTTTGTCATTGTATGTAGCCAGTTAGGTGAATTTGTGTTATTGTATGTACCCAGTCAGGCTTAGCGTTACATCGTTAGTCCTTATTTACTAACGGTCGTTAGTAAATAACTTAAAATTTTGTTCTCTTACGTTTTTATTCGTTTTCATCCGTTATTATACGTTTTCGTCCGTTTTTATACTTTTTCATCCGTTTTATACATTTTGGTCCAATGCTTTCATCCGTTTTTTACATTTTCTTTTGTTTACTTACGTTTTCTTACGTTTTAGTCCGTTATTATACGTTTTCGTCCGTTTTTATACTTTTTCGTCCGTTTTATACATTTTGGTCCAATGCTTTCATCCGTTTTTTACATTTTCGTTTGTTTACTTACGTTTTCCTACGCTTTCTTACGTTTTAGTCCGTTATTATACGTTTTCGTCCGTTTTTATACGTTTTCGTCTGTTTTCTTACGTTTTCATCCGTTTTTATGCGTTTTGTCCGTTTTTTACGTTTTCATTCGTATTTGTACGTTTTTCATCCGTTTTCTTACGTTTTCAACTGTTTTTATACATTTTCGTCTGTTTTTTTAAAGTTTTCGTCTGTTTTCTAACATTTTCATCTTTTTTTATACGCTTTCGTTGGTTTTCTTACTTTTTCGTTCATTTTCTTACTTTTTCGGACGAAAATGTATAAAACTTAAGAATACGGACAAAAACGTATAAAAATGGATGAAGGTGTAAGAAAACAGATGAAAACTTAAAAAAAAGACGAAAACGTATAAAACAGATAAAAACAGACGAAAACATATAAAAACAGACGAAAACGTATAAAAACGGACGAAAAAATATAAAACGGATGAAAAACGATTGAAAACGTATAAAAACAGATGAAAACGGACGAAAACATATAAAAACGGATGAAAACTTATAAAAACGGACTAAAACGTATAAAAGCGATTGAAAACGTATAAAAGCGGACGAAAACGTAAGAAAACGAACGAGAATGTAAGAAAACAGCCGAAAACGTAAAAAACGGGAAAAAGCAACGGACGAAAAAGTATAAAAACGGACAAAAACGTATAATAACGGATGAAAACGAATAAAAACGTAAGAGAACGAAATTTTAAGTTATTTACTAACGACCGTTAATATAAAAGGACTAACGATGTAACGCTAAGCCTGACTGGGTACATACAATAACACAAATTCACCTAACTGGCTACATACAATGACAAAATTTCAAAAGATTTGTGTTACAATGAAAAAAAAATAGTTGGCTACACACAATGACAACAAGTGTCAAGTTCGATGCATTTTTTTGTCATTTTCCGTATATTTTTTATAAATCGACTCATTTAGATTATGCTTAAAACTCATTTTTGCCCCTTAAAAATCCCTTGACAGCTTACATTTTTCAGAAAATTAGTTTTCGTCGTTAAACTTGAAAATAGCGTAACTTCTTCGTTATAAATCCGTTTTAACCCGTTCAAGCGACCACGGTTTCGTTTTAAAGTCTATTTTCTGAATATCTAGCCCAAAATAATCTATGACCTGTCGAAATTTCTTGATTTTACAAAAATGAACAACCCTTAATTATAAGTTGTCGAAAATAATTTTCCTAGTGTAATACTTGTTCCAACCATTTCAAATCTAATCTAAACCTACCATACACCTTCTTAGGGTGTCATGGGTTCCTAAACTTCATCAACAATGATAATTTTAATGGGAATAATTATAGGATGATTAAAACTTATAATATGAAATAAAAACAAGTAAAAGTGGTATAAATACAAGTAAGATTATGAAAGAGTAATAAAGAGTATGAAAATCTTACTAGTATTATGATGAGGTTTAAGTAACTAGGTACCTAAATACTTCTTGGCTTTTATCTCAAAACCTAATATAGAAGTAAACTAGTGTTTAATTATCACTTGATCCTTGAAAAACTTTATGTTTCTTCTTTGTTTCTAGCTTGGCCGACCATCAAGAAGAAGAAAGGGGAGGGTTTTTGCTTGTTTCACCTTTTAGTATGTGTTATGTATGTGTTTCAATTTAGTACAACTCTTGTATTATGCAAATATCTAGTCAAAATGATTTTGTGTACTCTTAGTTGGTCAAGATAAAATATCAAGGGGATGACTAGGGGGCAAGGTCGGCAAGGTAAATGGGGTAGGGATTTTGATGTATTTTGTGGATTAAATGTATAAAATGTTATGTATATTGAGTATTTGGTACATGTAAATAATTATTAAGTGTAGCGTTAGCTAGAAATCGATTTTAATGGAACAAAATAAAGTATATTGAAGTCATAAAAATTTTAAAAATACATTTCTCGCCAGTATTTAGTGAAATAAAAATTACCGAATAGAATTTACGAAAACCGTCGTAAATATATATATATAACATTTTATATACCAAAATAAATTCAAAACATTGTGTAAACTAATAATATAATTTTTATAGCTTTAAAATGAGTATAAAAATATATTAGGACAATTTGTCGGAAGTTTCATATCAATTGATCAAAATAAATGATCGTGCGATAGCGTTTATTTAATAGAAAAATATACGTTAATGAAATATGCAAACCCATGCATGAACTAATATGAAAATGATGTTACTGATGATATGTAGACTAACTCTAGTCTATATGAAGTGTTGTCAATGATATTCCATGAATACGCAGCTAAACCCTTACGGTTACGCGAATTTGATACTCGTAAACCTAGTTTACGAAAAATGATGAATAGTGAACTATGAATAGTGATTTTTCTCCGGGAATGAATAGTGTTTCGTGAATAGTAAAGTTTTGAAATAACCTCTCAAAGTCGTAAACTGACTTCAAAAACGATGAATAGTAAAATGATGAATATTAACCGATGAATAGTAAATTCCCGAGATCAATAGTAAATTTGAGAAATGACCGGAAATTGAGAATTGTGACATTCTTCCCCTGTTAGAGGAATCACGTCCTCGTGATTCAATTATTGATAACTATAGTCCGAACCTCGACAAGGGTTCTAAAAGTTCATGCTCCCATGAATAATCTAAGTGATGATGTCAATGCTCATGTATATGGGTTCCTCATCCAACTAGGTACGTTCTTGTGCCATCGTGACCATTTCCTATTCTAAAGACATGCTCTCTTATGGTTAGGTTTGTTGAGGCAAGCTTTCCCATTCTCGAGCAAAACCCTCAAAAGACTTTTAGGTAACCGATTTTTACTTAATCTCACAACTCATCATACAAGAACTGTCATGAGATTAGGCTAAATCGGTTTGAGTAACAACTTGACTCTTAGCTTGATTTTCGCAACTCATCAAACAAGAACTGTTACTAGAATCAAGCTAGGAAACAAGTGGTTTTGAAGAAAGTCTTTTGAAAATTTGGCTAAATAATGGAATTGCTTACACATATAAGACTGATACTCCCTTCATTGCATGATTCTTCCTGAATTAGACATAGGTGATCAGGCTATGTATAATTTAGGAGTAACTATGCAATGCTTGGACTAATCGACTCATATGATATTTGGTGTTGAGTCAACTGATGTTAAAATTGTGATAGGGAATGACAAGGCATTCTCCACATTGGGGTATGAAGAAAGGATAACGGAATGGGTATCTGAAGACATCTATGTGAAATGAAAGTAAATAACTCGCATAATGTGCGTATAAAACCGCATGTATAATGAGTACGCACTTATAATGATATGATGAGATGCTATGATGATGTAGTTATAGTCTAGGGTCAATGATGCAACCTAGTTCTCTATAACCGTTGCTCTGATACCAATATGTCACACCCCCAAAATTACCTGTTTTGCAGCGGAATGAAATACCTGTGGGATGACTGTCATAACATCAAAGTTACAGTTATATCGAACGACCTAAAGTGTCGTTTTAAAAATATCGTTTGATTAAGTAAAATAATCAGAGTTTACAAACATAGGTCCTAAAAGATTTCCAATGTACCAAAATAAGTTTGTTACAATCAAACGATAGTTAAGTGCATAAAATATATGTGAGACGCGTCGACACCGAGACTCTATGATAAGTCCACATGCATGCCATGAAGTGAATACCTTAGATACCTGAGATAAAACATGCTAAAAAGTGTCAACACAATGGTTGAGTGAGTTCATAGAGTTTGCTTAACATGTAAAGCTTTTAAAGAACGTTCATGCAATAAAGGCAAAGTTTTTGGCAGGGCCTGTCCTGAGTTTTCTGTTGCCCTGGGCGAGACGATCCAAAAATGCCCCTATTAGATGTCGCTAACACACTATTTTCTAAAAAAATGGCTTGCCCCTATTAGATGTCAACGCATCACTTTGATGCGCGATGTGCTCACAACGATGCGCGCAATTCTAAATCAAAGATAGCATGTATGCCGAGTTTTTAACATTTAGCGATGTGTTGCATTTATCTATAGTTTGATATAATGTGTTACTCCCTCCGTCTCAAAATATAAGTCAAATTTGACTTTTTAAATCGAACTTTGACCGTAAATTTTTTGTACGTATTATATAACACTTGATGCAAAATATATAAATAGATTATGTTTCAAATGTATTTTCATTTGGTATAGTTTTCATCAAGTGTTATATAATATAAACGAGAAAAATTACGGTCAAATTTCGATTTAAAAAGTTAAACTGGACTTATATTTTAGGAGTAATTAATAATGAATTTATATGACTAATATTGTAACATGGTTCTAAAAGGCGCGTCATGGCGGCGCTAAGGTGCCGCTAATACGTGAGGCGTGACCTCCACGTTACAAAATATACCAAGGCACCAACTCTAGGCGTGGCGTGAGATGAGGCGGAAAAAAATGCGATAAGGCGTGACGAATTTTTTGATTCAACTCTCATAATATTTTTTCTTAAATGAAGAATATTAACTTTATTCATTATATATAACGCTTTTTCTAAGCTCGACATATATGAAATATGATATAAATATATATATTTTCATATTATGTGTCGTCTTATGTTTCGTCTTAAAAATGAAAAAGCTTCACCTTCATATTGTTAGACATTATTATAGAAAAGAAAATCAAATCACATAAAATGTCATATAAGATTATTTTTCAATTGGCATGAAATAATTTAATTATCAACCTTCATTTACAAGATAAAAGATCTAAAACTTAACTTATAAAAAAGATGAAATTATGGCAAGTAAAGTTGAAAAAAGAAAACGTTCAAATAAGAAGTTAGAAAATGGCTCCACCTAATTTTTATTTCTATATTTTTTTTCTCTTTCTAGTACAGCCACCCACAGTAACATGATATAAAGCAAAGTGGTAAAGAGAAAAGCCTTCCATCCTTATTCAAGTTCAACCACTCATTACTTGTCTCTGTCACTATTTTTTTTTCCGACTACATTATTCATCTCCGGTGAGTTGTAAATATTACCTTCTTTTGCATTTACCTTTTCTTCTTACATACTCTATGAGAGTATCATTCATCATTTTATCATTACAACACCATCTACACTACATAAAAACAATACACAAGACCAAGAATTTGATGCCCCCTGTTTATATGATGCCCTGGGCCGTCGCCCGCGCCGCCCATAGCCAGGGCCGGCCCTGGTTTTTGGTCATTGAGAATAGTCCACAAAGTAAAGGCATTGTAAATCCACTCAGTTCCAAGTTTTGCCCATACAAAACTTGCAACCTGTGTGTTCACAACCCACTGCCAAAATAGTAATATGTCTAGTAGTCAAGTATACGCTGTCATAAAAGTACATAATATAGCACCACGTATATAATAATGTATGCCAGGTAAAGCCCCTAGAATAAAAAATATGCGTCTCGTAACATAGTGAACGAGAGGTTGGCCGACCTCTAATAGCGCTATCCATACTACCTACTGATAGGAGACTAACAATGCGAATGTACGAACGGTATATCATACAACTATTATATACAATTAAGAACGCTCCGAACATGGGAGACTTTAGATCGAGAATGCTCCGTAATATAGTGAGACGTTCCGCTCCGGACCTGGGAGGCTTTAGGTTGCTCCGAACAAGGGAGACTTTGTGTCAAGGACGTACGGTCCATTTGGTTCAAACGAGTCATAAGTTCATAATTAAGTCCAAGAGTCTATGTCGAGTTCAAAAAGTTCAATTCAAGTTAGAAGGTCAAGACAAGTCGAAAGAGTTCAAAATAGTCAAAGGGTTCAATATTATGTCAAACAAGTTCTAAATAGTCAAAGGGTTCAATATTATGTCAAACAAGTTCAGAATAGTCAAAAGGTTCAATATAAAGTCAAACAAGTTCAAAATATATCAAAAGGGTCCTTTACAAGTTAAAAGAGTTCAACTATATGTCAAAAGGTTCAACTCAAGTTCAAAGTGTTCAAATGTATGTGAAAAGGTCCAAATAAATTTAAAAGAGTTCAAATATATATGTCGAAGGGTTCAAAATCAAGGAAAGCGGTTCAAATAATAGTGTTCATAACATAGTGATCAATTTAGTTCGGGCATAATCTACTTACGAGCATAAAGAGTAACACAAAAGATTAACAAGTTCATGATAGTTCAAACAATATAGTTTATGTTTAGATTCAACATATAGTTTGCAAATAATCGAAATTGAAATTAAAATAGTTGAGCATGTATCTCCCCCAAAGAGTTTGTAAGATGATTAAACGAGTAAAAGTGGGGCTACGAACTCACCTGATGCAATGATTATGATTACAAAAGTAGATACACTGAAATGAGGTGCGATCTCTATCTGCAACCTAATATGAATGATATGTTCTAATGTAAGCCATGAAACAATATCGTGTATGCAAACTCATATGGTATCCATACCACTTGTACATTTGAAAATAAAGTTTATCGTCCAAATATACGTTTATGTCATATTGTCAAGTTTATAAAATACTTTGTGGAAAACTAGAAGGGGGGGTTGAATAGTTTTACCAATTTAAAACTTCCTTTTAAATATTTAGATCGACTTATGTCAATCCATTTGATTGTTTATGTTGGACGTTGATAGATGGATATATAAACGTGAAATGAAATATAAAGAGTAAGAAGCACATCACCACAACACAAGTTATTTATAGTGGTTCGGCTACAAGGACACCTTCCTTGCCCTACTCCACTCCCCAAGTCACCTACTCGAGAGTTCGTAAGCACTACACCAACTCCTTGTGGCGGAGAAGCCTTCACAACGTCGCTTAACCTTTTTCCGGTACAAAGCTAAATACCGAGTTCTTTCACACCAAGGCGAACCACACCTAACACAACGTCGCCTACCCTTTATACGGTGCTAGGCTAACCACCGAGTTCTTTCACACCTTAGGAGAACTAATCCTATCACAACGTCGTCTACCCTTTATTAGGTACTACGCTAAGCACCTTAGTTCTTTCACACCTTAGGTGAACTACACCTTCACGACACAACACCTAATCTCAAGGAGATCTACTCCTTGTTACAACACCATCAAGGATATCACCATCCTTGTAGATAAACAAATACACATATGTATAACGATGCACCTCATCGATTATACGACCTAAGCATTCTTCCCAAATGCTACTTGATTTGATCCTTTGGCATCCTTCACTAATGCCTTTGACACAACGCTTGGCACCATTCACTAATGCCTTCGTCTTGACACCTTTAGCATCCTTCACTAATGCTTTTGGCACAACGTTTGGCACCCTTCACTAATGCCTTCGTCTTGACACCTTTAGCATCCTTCAATAATGCTTTGACACGGATGATGAGCACCTTTCACTAATGCTTTCATCTTGACACTTTCGGCATTCTTCACTAATGCATTCAACCCAACATCTATGGAGAAAGGAAGAACTATCAACAAGAGAACCTTAGTAGTCTTGATGATGACGAAGCATGGCAACTCATGGACTTGAGCTTGCACGTCTTCAAGAGGTGGTGATCTCTCCTTTAAGAGGAACCTAGTAGATCACACAAAAACAAAAGACAAACTACATAGATCACTTAGATCTGAGGTTAGAGGGTTAGAATACTTTGGGGAAGTATGTGTGAAAAACCATGTGTAAAGAGAAAGAAATGGCTCTCTATTTATAGAGAAAATTCTCTTCTGTTCCCCGGATCCCACGGATCCCTACCACAAGGGATCCGGCTAGCACAAAGCTAGGGATCCGTGGTTCGCTCCTCTTTGCCCATGGGTATTTTTGGTTATGGGTCATGGGTCATGGGTCATGGGTTATGGGTTGATCCATGGTTTTCTTTCTAGATACAATGAACTTGGTTAAGTGGTACATATAAAACCATGGGTTATGGGTCAAAACCATTTGCTAGCATTTTACCCATTTAGTATATACTTGTATTTACCCATTTTAGCATACACTTAGTTTTTACCCATTTTAGTATACTTAGTTTAAGTATATGTTTAACCCAATATGTAAACACTAGTTGTTGTACATATGTATCTAAATCATAAAATCACTTATACTTGTTTTAGTGTTTTATGTGACACCTTAATTGTGTTAGAAAACTATTAACTCAAACTATTTACGTACTCTATTTGTTTCGTTAAAATGATTTTACTTTTGTTATCGACAAAACATTAGAAGATCGTAGAATATAAATAAACGTTTTTACGGCTTATTTGTATTAACAATCTCCTCCTTTTTGTTGATGACAAAACATAAAATTATTTTAAGAAAAAGCTAAAATTCGTAAAAGTTTGAATTTGTAGTTTTTACTTTCTTCTCCCCCTTTTTGTCGAAACAAAAAGTGTTAAAAGAAACTAACACAATTTTTTTGAAAAAATGTAAAAATGTAAAGAGAGCAAGTGACGGGAATGGTACTCGTCTTAACTCCCCCTTGACGAGTCCATCCCTATGTAAGGGCGTCAAGGACATAGCGTAAAATAAACTAATTGTGTTTGCAACTAAGTTTGCAAATGGTTCGTCTAAGTGACGAGAACGTGCTCCCCCTTGAATATTGCAATGTTGTAATGGGGTGTCATGAAGTGTAATCCAAAATTGGATTAAGTTGCAAGTGATTTTTTTTTTTTGCAATGTTGTTTGACACAAAGCTCCCCCTAGCTTTATGGTGTCAATATCTTCATGTGTATTTTGAATAACTACAAAACAAAGGTTAGAAAAACAAGAGTATAGTGCATAATTTCCTGCAAAAGAGACTCAAGTTAGTATAAATTTGTACTCCTGTACCACGGATCCCACGGTTCCCTTCAAGGAGGGATCCGACAAGTTATCTGGAAGGGATCCGGCTATCTGTTGACAGTATCTTCAGAAATGAAGAAATGTCAAGGAATGCTATTTTGAGAGAATGAGATATATGTATAATATATCAAGCACAACAAAGATAATCATAGCATATAAGTATTCATTCAATAAAACAAGAGATACATAACCAAATCTCTAAAACTAAGAGAATGAACTAGCCAAACAAGTGCTACTAATGCTAAATGAGTTACCCCAATTCAAGGTTCAACTAAACTAAATGATGATCAAGGATGAGAAAGGTTTCCTAAACGTTCTAAGTTTGAGTTTTTGAATGTGATGCTCATTGTAGTTTAGGCTTATTAACCTCTTCGAAACGTTCGAGGAGGTGATAAAACACGAAACGTTGCTCTTCACGTAGTTCATGTATCAACCTTTCAACATGTTTACAATGATAGCAATCCTTGTCATGGTTTTGAGTTTCTTGAAGTGAAAGTTCAAGTGAAGTGGGTTGAGGATCTTCAAATGAAGGAGGATTTGATGGAGGTTCATTAAATGGTGGTTCTACAATGTTTGAGGGTAGAGGTAAGGAAGCATCAACTTCCATTTGGTTGGGTGGTTGCCTTTGATGTTTTCTCATAATCCAAAATGGACTATTGGGAGGAATGATAGAGTTTGCTTTTGGAGCAAGTGTTGATTCAACACTTTGATTTTGTTGCTCAATCTTTTCAAGTGAACTAGTTGGTAATGGTGAAAGATGAGATGGCCAAGAGGGTAAATCTTCTACATTGTGAGAGTGTGGAGATGATTGTGAGGTGGCTCTAGGCACTAATGATGTTGGTTGAGTTGTGGAGGGTATGTTTGGTATAGTAGAATTTGGTGATGAAATCTTAGTGGGAACACTCTTCTTGGGGATTAGTTTGATTGGTTTCCTTGGTGTAGGGGAAATCCTAGCATTGGTGGACTTAACCGGAGATGATTCGGTTGAGAAAACTTCGTGTATGATTCTAGCAAGTTTCTTTGGTGGTTCTTGAGTGGATGAGTAAGCACTAGGAGCTTTTCTCATGATGAGATGACTAAGAAGAATGGTTGCAATTGCTGATAATTATGTTTGTGTTTGATGACTAAAGTGTTCTTGGCAATATGGGTTATAAGGAGAAGAGTTTTGCAATTGCATTTAAGACTTAATCCACTAATGTTCTTGGAAATGTGATGATTAACATGCACAAGGTTGAGATTCAGAGTTTCACTGATCTAGGAACTCATTTAAGATGAGATGGAGTGTTTGAGTTAGGAAGATGAGTTGAAATGATTATTTTAGCTATGTTTGACATAAACTGTCACACGGATCCCACGGTTCCTTCCTTGAAGGGATCCGGCTAGGCTAATCCTAGAGATCCGGCTCTCAGTAGTTATGACAGGTTTGAAATGAGGTTTCTAGGAGCTAAAACCTATCTTATTTTGAATGTTTCAGTTTTCCTAAAGGTTTAGGATGAAAGGGTACTTGAATGATTAGAGGTAATAAGTGTTGTAGAAAATGATTGCTTTTTATGGAAGGGGGATGGGACAAGATGACTACCAATGGTTGTCTAAGGATAACATTAAGAGTTATGAAGGTGTCAAGTCATAGTAAATGATCCTAGTGATCAGATTTAGGCTTGAGGTGATATTAAGAAAAATTCTTAAAAACTACAAAAATTGAAAAACTAATTTTTGTCTTGTCTTGAGATATAAATGACTAGAAGCAATTTCCTAAAATTGCTTAGCTTATCTTCTTAAGTGTTTTGAGAGGTGAGAAATAGTTTGTGAGTAGTCGAAGCGGAAATATGGTGAGTTTAGATGTGTTGATAAAATAAGACTAAGATCTTAAGTAAGCCTTTAGTGAGTCTAAGCCTTTCTCATCCTAGAAGTGGACTTAGTTGGGTTCTAAAATCATATGCTAAGCTAATGTGATGTTATCTAGAAAGCAATTTTGATGTATTGAATCTTTGTATTGCTGATCGATGTCACGGATCCCACGGTTCCCTCAAGGGAGGGATCCGGCTAGGCTAATCCTAGGGATCCGGCATCTGCAGATCAGAACCAACACAGAACCTATACCGAAATGATGCGCAGTTTATGCACACTAGTAAATCCACAGATAAACAGTAGAAACAAGCATGTTTATCACAAAACACTAGTTAAAGACAATATCCAAGTAATCATAAACCGAAAGAGCTAAAATGTAACCATTTAAACATAAGATAAAGAAAACAAGCACAATCCTATTGTCTCTTTCGTCAATCCTTTCTTTTCCTTTTTTACGGCTTAGTGAGGTTGTATGCGAGGTTTTGAATCATGCCCCTCAATTGCTTAAATTCCGCGGTCTCGTTTGGAATGGTCGGAAGTTGTTTGTGGTATTCAAGGATTTCCAATTTGATGTTGGCTACGGGGTCGACATCTTCTTCATCTTCTTCTTCTTCATCGGCCGAGGAGTCCGAGAGAGCTTCCGGTTGCTCTCTATTGACCATGAACCGTTTAGAGGGTCGTTTGGTAAGAGGTACCATGACGTGGTCGGAAAGATAATGATCATCGTTGATAGGAGATGGTTGCAATGTACCAACAAACTTACAAAGTTGTGTTAGGAGCATACCATACGGAAGTACCATGTTGGAAGCTTTGAATACCCCAGCCATTCTCCTTACCATGTAATAGGCAAGATTAAATGGCCTTTGATGGATAAGACAATATATCATTTGCACAAGACATGCGTTTGGATGATCTTTGTTTCCAACTAGGCTAATGACATTTTCCCTAAGGATTTCTTCCCATTTTCTAAACATGGGGTGCATTTCGAAAAGTTCCATTTGAAAGGGATTACGGTGAATGAGCTTCTTGTTTCGGTCGAAACGGGATTGGTTGGTTCTTATTTTGAAAATAGTGTCTCGGATGGTTTCGGGTTCATCAATATGAGTGTTATAGAGAGGCTTATGATCAAGTGCAAGGTTTTGAGCGTTAATTGCCCAATCTTGAGAGTACATACAAATTCCTTCACAAGGAATGCGAAGAGTTTGAGCAAAGGTGTTGAGAGGAAGAGTGAAGTTTTGTTTATTGATGATGAAAGTGATTGAAATGCTATCATCGACATTTTGAATGATCCTAAAGCTTTTGTAAAATTCAAAAATGAAAACCAGACAAATTTGTTCATCTATGTCAAGGAGACAATCAAAGTTGATTGTCGAGAAAACTTGACGAATGTCGGTATCTTCAAGGAAACATTCCTTGACTACACAACCTTCGTGGATAAGTCGTTTTACAAGGCTTTTGAAAATTTTACGGTCGGTTTTGGTCAATCCCTTTTTACGATAGTAATGAGTAAGGTAGTGGACGGTGTCATGATGATCTTTTTGAGTAGCTTTGGGCATGGTTGGTCCTAAAAATAAAAATTTTCCAATTAGGTAAATTTAGTTGGGATGGGTTTATGGTTTTGATTTGTATTAACAATGTTGTGAACACAATATGATTTTGTTAAAAGCCCCTTTTCATGATTAATTTAAAGAGCCCTAATTAAATTAATTGATTAAAAATTAAGAAACCATAAACCCTAGGATGAGGATGATGAAAATTAGAACAAGTTAATGTAATTACTTACAATGATGTTCTAGGAAGGAATACTTGAGAGTATGGAAGCTAATGAGGATGGATTCAGTAGCTTAGTCGTTTTGGTGTTATGTGAATAGAGGGAAAAAGATCAGTGGTGAATTTTTGAAAGCGTATAGCTGAGTTCTGTTCCACGGTTCCCCCAGATCCTTTGTATTTGGGATCCGGCTAGTACAACTAGAGGGATCCGGCTACTGTGGACAGAAAGGGAGTTGTTTGGTATTATTTTTGTAGTAGGCTTATAAATTAGCTTGCCCAAAAAAATGGAGGTATTTGATGAGGATTGTTTTTGAATGATGATTTTTGATGAATTACATATCGAGGGTTCATATGTGATGACGGCGTTAGTTTGACGAAAAACAAATAATATCATCCCCTATGTTGAAAAAGACTAAAGGTGACGAAAGAGACTTCTAATGATGTTAGTGATTAGTTAAGCAAAGATAACTTATGACAATAAATGGGACTCATGTAACCTATCTAATGAAGAGTAAAACATACCTCTATTCTTCTTGATTTGGTATAATACCAAAAATACTTCATGAGCTTTTAAAGTAATCCTTTGTACTCGGTGTACATAGGTTGTGATTACTTTTTAGATCCTTCCTTGAATGTTGACTTCATTAATCTTTGAATGAAGACTTTGAAAAGATTCTAGCACGAAGATTTCTTAAGAGCAAAAATGATTAGAATCATCTATCAATGTTCAACAAAATGATTTAAAAGAAAATATGACCAACAATAAAAAATCCTTCTTTGTAGTTTTCAAACATACACGGATCGTATCAAGTCTTTAAAGTACAACATACTTTAAGAAACTTGGTAACGAATCTCTGATGCCAATTGTGGAAAACTAGAAGGGGGGGGGGGTTGAATAGTTTTACCAATTTAAAACTTCCTTTTAAATATTTATATCGACTTATGTCAATCCATTTGATTGTTTATGTTGGACGTTGATAGATGGATATATAAACGTGAAATGAAATATAAAGAGTAAGAAGCACATCACCACAACACAAGTTATTTATAGTGGTTCGGCTACAAGGACACCTTCCTTGCCCTACTCCACTCCCCGAGTCACCTACTCGAGAGTTCGTAAGCACTACACCAACTCCTTGTGGCGGAGAAGCCTTCACAACGTCGCTTAACCTTTTTCCGGTACAAAGCTAAATACCGAGTTCTTTCACACCAAGGCGAACCACACCTAACACAACGTCGCCTACCCTTTATACGGTGCTAGGCTAACCACCGAGTTCTTTCACACCTTAGGAGAAATAATCCTATCACAACGTCGCCTACCCTTTATTAGGTACTAGGCTAAGCACCTTAGTTCTTTCACACCTTAGGTGAACTACACCTTCACGACACAACACCTAATCTCAAGGAGATCTACTCCTTGTTACAACACCATCAAGGATATCACCATCCTTGTAGATAAACAAATACACATATGTATAACGATGCACCTCATCGATTATACGACCTAAGCATTCTTCCCAAATGCTACTTGATTTGATCCTTTGGCATCCTTCACTAATGCCTTTGACACAACGCTTAGCACCCTTCACTAATGCCTTCGTCTTGACACCTTTAGCATCCTTCACTAATGCTTTTGACACAACGTTTGGCACCCTTCACTAATGCCTTCGTTTTGACACCTTTAGCATCCTTCAATAATGCTTTGACACGGATGATGAACACCTTTCACTAATGCTTTCATCTTGACACTTTCGGCATTCTTCACTAATGCCTTCAACCCAACATCTATGGAGAAAGGAAGAACTATCAACAAGAGAACCTTAGTAGTCTTGATGATGACGAAGCATGGCAACTCATGGACTTGAGCTTGCACGTCTTCAAGAGGTGGTGATCTCTCCTTTAAGAGGAACCTAGTAGATCACACAAAAACAAAAGACAAACTACATAGATCACTTAGATCTGAGGTTAGAGGGTTAGAATACTTTGGGGAAGTATGTGTGAAAAACCATGTGTAAAGAAAGAAATGGCTCTCTATTTATAGAGAAAATTCTCTTCTGTTCCCCGGATCCCACGGATCCCTACCACAAGGGATCCAGCTAGCACAAAGCTAGGGATCCGTGGTCCGCTCCTCTTTGCCCATGGGTATTTTTGGTTATGGGTCATGGGTCATGGGTTATGGGTTGATCCATGGTTTTCTTTCTAGATACAATGAACTTGGTTAAGTGGTATATATAAAACCATGGGTTATGGGTCAAAACCATTTGCTAGTATTTTACCCATTTAGTATATACTTGTATTTACCCATTTTAGCATACACTTAGTTTTTACACATTTTAGTATACTTAGTTTAAGTATATGTTTAACCCAAATATGTAAACACTAGTTGTTGTACATATGTATCTAAATCATAAAATCACTTATACTTGTTTTAGTGTTTTATGTGACACCTTAATTGTGTTAGAAAACTATTAACTCAAACTATTTACGTACTCTATTTGTTTCGTTAAAATGATTTTACTTTTGTTATCGACAAAACATTAGAAGATCGTAGAATATAAATAAACGTTTTTACGGCTTATTTGTATTAACATACTTTACAAGTACTTACGTTGAAACGACATCCTACAATAGTTGCTTAGTGATTTATCAAGAAATTATAGTTTATGAGTAGTTTTCTGAAAAGTTTGAGTGATCGTATATTATTCGTTATAACTTCGTTTGACGAACGGTTGAACATTTTGGAGAATAGGCTAGGTGAACTCACTTTTACTTAAAGACATTATTTTCTCAAAAGTATTCTATCGATATGAAAAATAGCTCCAAACACGGTCACTTGCGATAACCATTTTGGCCTAATAGAAAATATACAAGTGTTATTACTTGTGAAAAATAGTTACGATAGCCATATTTAAAATGCGTATAACTTAGTCGTTATAAGTCCGTTTTCTACGTTTTATATATCCTTGGTTTCGTGTTAATGTATACTAATATTTTTTTGATAAATCGACTCATTTAGATTATGTTTAAAACTCATTTTTGCCCCTTAAAAATCCCTTGACAGCTTACATTTTTCAGAAAATTAGTTTTCGTCGTTAAACTTGAAAATAGCGTAACTTCTTCGTTATAAATCCGTTTTAACCCGTTCAAGCGACCACGGTTTCGTTTTAAAGTCTATTTTCTAAATATCTAGCCCAAAATAATCCATGACCTGTCAAAATTTCTAGATTTTACAAAAATGAACAGCCCTTAATTATAAGTTGTCGAAAATAATTTTCCTAGTGTAATACTTGTTCCAACCATTTCAAATCAACACCAAATCTAATCTAAACCTACCATACATCTTCTTAGGGTGTCATGGATTCCTAAACTTCATCAACAATGATAAGTTTCATGGGAATAATTATAGGATGATTAAAACTTATAATATGAAATAAAAACAAGTAAAAGTGGTATAAATACATATGATACTTGCATGTTTTTGTACTAACATGATAAAAATAGCTCAAGTAAGATTATGAAAGAGTAATTAAGATTGTGAAAATCTTACTAGTATTATGATGAGGTTTAAGTAACTAGGTACCTAAATACTTCTTGCTTTTATCTCAAAACCTAATATAGAAGTAAACTAGTGTTTAATTATCACTTGATCCTTGAAAGACTTTATGTTTCTTCTTTGTTTCTAGCTTGGCCGACCATCAAGAAGAAGAAAGGGGATGGTTTTTGCTTGTTTCACCTTTTAGTATGTGTTATGTATGTGTTTCAATTTAGTGCAACTCTTGTATTATGCAAATATCTAGTCAAAATGATTATGTGTACTCTTAGTTGGTCAAGATAAAATATCAAGGGGATGACTAGGGGGGGAAGGTCGGCAAGGTAAATGGGGTAGGGATTTTGATGTATTTTGTGGATTAAATGTATAAAATGTTATGTATATTGAGTATTTGGTACAATTAAATAATTATTAAGCGTAGCGTTAGCTAGAAATCGATTTTAATGGAACAAAATAAAATATATTGAAGTCATAAAAATTTTAAAAATACATTTCTCGCAAGTATTTAGTGAAATAATAATTATCGAATAGAATTTACGAAAACCGTCGTAAATATATATATATATATATATATATATATATATATATATATATATATATATATATATATATATATATATATATATATATAACAATTTATATACCAAAATAAATTCAAAACATTGGGTAAACTAATAATATAATTTTTATAGCTTTAAAATGAGTATAAAAATATATTAGGACAATTTGTCGGAAGTTTCAGATCAATTGATCAAAATAAATGATCGTGCGATAGCGTTTATTTAATAGAAAAATATACGTTAATGAAATATGCAAACCCATGCATGAAATAATATGAAAATGATGTTACTGATGATATGTAGACTAACTCTAGTCTATATGAAGTGTTCTCAATGATATTCCATGAATACGCAGCTAAACCCTTACGGTTACGCGAATTTGATACTCGTAAACTTAGTTTACGAAAAATGATGAATAGTGAACCATGAATAGTGATTTTTCTCCGGGAATGAATAGTGTTTCGTGAATAGTAAAGTTTTGAAATAACCTCTCAAAGTCGTAAACTGACTTCAAAAATGATGAATAGTAAAATGATGAATAGTAACTGATGAATAGTAAATTCCCGAGATGAATAGTAAATTTGAGAAATGACCGGAAATTGAGAATTGTGACACATACCTCGAATGGTTATACTTCATTTATAATAACTAGTTATTATTAGACTAGAAGTATTCTTTTTCATCATAATCGTCACGAAATACTTTTTATTATTATTAAACTAGATCGCGTGAATGGTCTTAACCGGCCACTACAAAGGGTGTAGGTTTACGGTGAAGGGACGGGTTGAAATAATTTTTGTGTGTGTGGGAGATGCATATGAGGGTAAAAGTGGTGAGAATGCGAAAAAGAAAAAGATGATGGCTATATTTGGGACATGAGATTATGCTTATTTTAAAAAAAAATAAGCTATCTAAAAAATAATCTTTGTTTGACAGACAGAACTTATAAGAGATTATTAAAAACTAATCTTTCAGAATCTCTGAAAATAAAAGGTTACATTATGTAGCTTATAAAAATAATCATTTTTTGTAATCTTTTTCATCAACAGCACCAGCATCAGCAACAACACCAGCACCAGTACAATCTATTTTTTCCAAACATACCCGATGTGACGACAAGATAAAGATAAATGTGACCACCACTATTACATCCACTTTAATATCTCGAGTAACATGACATGTTTTTGTTCATTTTAGACTTTTTAGTGTGCTCATGATTATATGTAGACGATGTTTTTGATTTTTACTTGAGGCTATTTTATGTTACGTTCGTTCAAATTCAGCTGTGAGTTAAAAGGTGTTTAATAATATTTATGTGAGCTGCGTTAACTACCAAAAGAATTTCTGGATTAAAACTCGACTCTAACTCATTAAATTATCATTCTCTCAAGCTTGAGTTGACTCCTTCAAACACATAATACTTAATTTAGCAATTAAATATGCATTAAAAAGTAAGAATGAAGTTCTTATAAGATAGTGCTTAACATGAGAAGTGTAGGAAGCGAATAGGGTTGTGCCACTTGTAATTATAGATTCAATATAAAATAAAATTAATAAATTAGATCATAAGGACATTTAGGTAATTTGTTTAATCCTTATTTATCTCAATCTAATATAGCGTTTTTTTATGTTCTCTCTCGTATGAATCGTCGAGCCTCTCTTTCTCACCTTTGCAATTAAACAACAACAGATCTTCTTATGCCGGCAACCATTTTTTCCAGTGGTTTTTTGCGAAGTTCTACTTCTGCCACCCTTTCTGATGACACTCGTTGGCTACCATTATGTCAATGTTCCCTTTATTCACATTGAAACCTATCCGCCATCCAAATTTCCGGAATCTCGTTTTTTGATATTTGTTTCTGGCGAGTTCATGTGTATGTCGACATTAGACTATTAGTTATTTGTTGTATCAATGTGTATCAACTTTTCTTAACAAGTTTTTGTGTATGAATTAGAATTTTAATCGAAGACCTATTATGATGGCGGCTTCTTTTGAATTATATTAAAAAAAAGGTTGTGTGTGTTGCATGTCAAGTGTCAATAATAAATTTAGACCATATGAATAAATGTATCAGTAATGTGTCGATGCAATTTTAATTGGAGTATTATAGTATCATACTTGTGTATGAATGTGTAAATTTAAGTTCATACATAAGTATTAGATGTATATCAATATCTTAGTTATTTGAAAACTATTAGAAATATTAATTATACAAACTTAGTTGCAATAATTTCAGATGCGAATGGTTCCTCTTTTTCTCTCGCTGGAAAACCGACCATGCCTCTCACCTCTTTATGAAATTGCGACCAACAACGGCAGCCTCGAGATAGAAAAACAACAGTTCGTTAGCCAATGATGGTATACCATAATGCGTAAAATTTATATGCTGCAACCGCTCGACTACCGGATACGGCCATGCCACATCCCAATCGTCGGTAGCAGTTTTCGGGTCTAGTCGCCAACGTTGATAGGTGCCTTCATAACCCTAATTATCTTACACTCTTGTCACTATCGAAACCTTTACCGAAATCCATGTTCGTCGTTGATGGTGTCTTTGGGATCGTAACAATGTTGTTTGTGTATCGATGACACTGTATGTGTATGAATGGCTTAAAATGCATGTATCAATGGTTGTGAGTATGCGTATCAACGTTCTTTGCTAGCAACTGGTTATAGTGTGCATCAATTGGAATTATAGAATTGTAACAAGTTAGAATAATATATAAAAGAAAAGATGGATTCTACGAGTTGATATCTGATGCATCTATGCATGTTCTACAACAATTTTTTATTACTCACAAATATATGGAAGTTTGATTTATAAAAGATTCTATCATGTGCATAAAATTTATATGGTATCACGGTTGTTAATCAAATTTAATAAATGAAATAGAATAGTTAAAAATTATGTTACGAAAGCAAATTGGATGAATATGAGAAAATATGCACGTGTATTGCGCTAAAGATTCAGTTGCCAAAATCGCCCCTACTTTCAAGATATTTACTTATATGCCATTATCTTATTTTAATTTAATAATCTTATTATTGATATATCCAATGGCTTAGATCACTACCTGTTCTTTCTATTTTAAGATACTATTGCACGTTAACCTCCCTCTAAAAAGTAATTATATATGTAACTAAAAAGATAAATGATTAACAAAATGTTGTTTAGCTTAACTTTGATATAATTCGCGAGCCAAGTATTTTAAAGCTCAAAAATTCGACTCGAGCAGTTCAAGTTTAAGCTCAATTTATTAAAGTCGAGCTATCTATAACAACTATAAAATTAAAATTCAAATAGCTCACACATCGTCTCTTTCTCATTTACAGTAAAAAAAAAATACTATTTGGGAAAATACTTATTTTCTACTGTGCACTACATTAGTATTTTGTTCAAAGAAACTAATGCTCAGTTATCAAATTTTATCAATAAAAAGAATTAAGAAATTGTAAGTAAACATTCTTAGCCAAAATTTAAAAGAAGGCATTTAATTTAAATCACCAAAATCACTATTTTTTTCGATATTTTTTCTTTCTCTAAATTATATTATTATTTTTTTGTAAAAAAGAGAACTATTATATATAATCACAAAAAAATGTACACAGCTTTTAGGTAGCCATGAACATGCCCATGCTAACACTAGAAAGCCTCCAGCATAAAAAACAACCTACCTAACAATCAGGTTATACAACATGCCTATGTAGTAACAACTATACTATACATCATCTATACCAACATGTCAAATTCATAAACTGTCACACCCCCAAAATACCTGTTTTTGCAGCGGAATGGAATACCTGAGGCGTGATTGCCATAGCATCACAGTTACAGTTATATTGAACGACCTAAAGTGTCGTTTTGAAAATATCGTTTGATTAAGTAAAATAATCAGAATTTACAAAACATAGGTCCCAATAGATTTCCAAAGTACCAATATAAGTTTGTTACAATCAAACGATAGTTAAGTGCATAAAATCCATGTGAGATGCGTCAACTCAACGACTCCATGCAAGCCAAGATGATATGCTAAATACCTGAGATAAAACATGCTAAAAGTGTCAACACAAAGGTTGAGTGAGTTCATAGAGTTTGTGTTATTATGAAAAACCTTTAAAGAACGTTCACCCAGCAAATGCATTGTAAATCCACTCAGTTCCAAGTTCCGCCCATACAAAACTTGCAACTTGTTTGTTTACAACCCATTACTCAAAATGTTATAGTTTATGTTCAAGCACACGTTGTCAAATGAGTTCACATAATAGTACCTAACTTAACGTATCAATAATCAATTGATATAGCACATAATATAGTATAGTTTCAAATAGTTCCAAGTCCGTTAGTTCATGATTGTACCAAGTCCGTTACTTCAACATTATACCAAGTCCGTTAGCTCAGCATTATCCAAGTCTGTTAGATCGTGATCATACCAAGTCAGTTAGCTCAATGGTCTATGATATAGAAACTCTAAGTATGGCAATACTGTTACTTCGTATGACTAAACATTCAGTTCAGATAAACATATAGTTTGCAAATAATCATGATTGTCATAAAAGTTGTTAAAAGCATGTATCTCCCCCAAAGATAGTTCAAAACAATTAAAAGAGGGGCCATGAACTCACCTGATGCAATGATTATGATGACAAAAGTGGATACACTGAAATGAGGTGCAATCTCTATCTGCAACCTAATATGAATGATATGTTATAATGTAAGTCATGAAACAATGTCGTACATGCAAATTCACATGTAATCTATACCACTTGTACATTTTTGAAAATGAAGTTTATCGTCGAAATATAAGTTTATAACGTATTGTCAAGTTATAAAATACTTTACGCTTATATATGTTGAAACAGCATCCCATGATAATCGTTTAGAAATAGAACAAGAATTTATAGTTTTTCGCCGCAAAATAATATACTTTGACAACTCATGAAAATGACTAAGTAACCTTGCGAAGCTTAGTCGCAAAATGATGAATATTAAATGTTAGTGTTGAAGAATATAGTTGTGATCGTCGTAATTCAAATACGTATATCTTGAGCGTTATAGGTCCGTTTTCTACGATTTATATATACTTAGTTTCGTGTTAATGTATACTAATATATTTTTGATAAACCGACTCATTTAGATTATGTTTAAAACTTGATTTTTCCCCTTAAAAATCCCTTGACAGCTTACATTATTTCAGAAAATTAGTTTTCGTCGCTAAACTTGAAATTAACGTATATTTTTCGTTATAAACCCGTTTTAACCCGTTCAAGCGACCACGGTTTCGTTTTAAAGTCTATTTTCTGAAAATATAACCCAAAATAATCCATGACCTACTGAAATTTCCAGATTTCATAAAAATGGACAGACCTAAATTTCATGTTGTCGAAAATGATTTTTATAGTGTAGAACTTGTTCTAACCCTTTCCAATCAACACCAAAACTACTCTAAACCTACCATACACCTTCTTAGGGTGTCATGAGAATAATTATAGGATAGTTAAAACTTATTATAAGTAGAAAAACAAGTAAAAAGTGGTATGAATACATATAATACTTGCATATTTTTGTACTAGAATGATAAAATAGATCAAGTATGATTATGAAAGAGTAGTAAAAATTATGAGAAGCTTACTAGTAGTATGATGAGGTTTAAAGTAACAAGGTACTTAATTACTTCTTGGTTTTTATTTCAAAGCCTAATATAGAAGTATATTAGAGTTTGATTAACACTTGATCTTGAAAAATCTTTGGTTTCTCCTTGTGTTCTTGCTTTGGTCGACCACAATAATGAAGAGAGAAAGATGATAGAGTTTTCTTACTTGAAGATATTTGGTATGTGTAAGTAACTTAGTATAAAAGATATAATACACAAATATCTAGTGAAAGTATGTATATGTACACTTAGTTGGACAAATTAATTAATGAAATGGATGACAAGGGGGGGGGGTGGTCGGCAAGGGTGAAATGGGAATGGATTTGATATAGTTTTGATGATTAAATGTATTTTAAGTTAAGTATAATGTATATTTTGTACATATAATTAGTTATTAAGTGTAGCGTTAGCTAGAAATCGATTTTAACGGAACAAAATAAAATATATCGAAGTCATAAAAATTATAAAAATACATTTCTCGCAAGTATTGAGTGAATAAATAATTATCGAATAGAATTTACGAAAACCGTCGTAAATATATATATATATATATATATATATATATATATATATATATATATATATATATATATATATATATATATATATATATATATATATAACAATTTATATACCAAAATAAATTCAAAACATCGGTAAACTAATAATATAATTTTTATAGTCTTAAAATGAGTATAAAAATATATCAGGACAATTGTTGGAAGTGTCGGATCAATTATTCAAAATAAATGATCGTGCGATAGCGTTTATTTAATAAATAAATATACGTTAATGAAATATGCAAACCCATGCATGAACTAATATGAAGATGATGTTACTGATGATATGTAGACTAACTCTAGTCTATATGTAATGTTCTCAATGATGTTCCATGAATACGCAGCTAAACCCTTACGGTTACGCGAATTTGATACTCGTAAACCTAGTTTACGAAAAATGATGAATAGTGAATCACGAATAGTGATTTTTCTCCGGGAAAGAATAGTGTTTCGTGAATAGTAAAATTTTAAAATAACATCTCAAATCGCAAACTGACTTCAAAAACGATGAATAGTAAATTCCCGAGATGAATAGTAAAATTTTCAAAGTTTGATAAATGGCTTGAAATTATGATTTGTCACATAAACAGATGCCATCTTCTCACTATACTTTTGCTCTCATCAGCTGCAAATTCCAAATTTCCTCAATTCTTCTTACTGCTATAGATTCTTTGACAATGAAGCCCATCATTCTTAGTCTCACTGTATCTTTTATCATCTGTATAAGATTCTCTTCATCTCTAGTCACCTGCTTGAATAGCCTTGTATTTCTCTCATTCCAAATAAAGTATACCACAGCTCTAAACACCAGCCTTCTACTGATACTTACAATGCTATTATTGGCATTACACTTGGACATTTCCTTAACAATATCATTCCAATCAGCAGATACAGTTTTATTTAGGAACTTCATCATTTCTTTCCATACTGATCTAGAATATGAATAAACAAAGAACAAATGGTTATGTGAATCTCGGCACATATTACACAGGGCATACTTCAAAGGATCATTTGGTTTTCAGCCACTTTATCTTGAGTTATTAATCTATTCTGAACTGCCATCCGAAGAACAAATGAATGCTTTGGTATGCATTGTGCAAACCATATCAGATGCCTCCATATCACTTTTGAATCATTACTGCACATATCCATCAAAACAGTTTTAGTACTATACTCTTTAGTTTGCCCTACATTAGTGATCCAAACTGCTTTGTCTTTAACCTGCTCATCCAATTGTGGAACTGGAATTTGCCTTAGAATTAGAAACTTGGTTACCGAATCATTAGGCCAACACCAATCCCCATTAAGAATCAAACTAGCCACATTACTATCATTCTGGAATCTAGCATCACATATCATTCTTGCTGTGATGAACTCATTTAATGGACCTATTGCACACCATTTATCATACCAGGCAGATACAGATAAGCCATCACCAAATTTAGAGTAAACATGTTGTTTCATCCTGTCTCTCATATTCAGTAAACCTTTCCAAATGCTGCTACTACTGTTATCACAAGATACCTCCCATATATTTCTCCTTTTCAAATTTTCAACATTAACCCATTTCACCCATAATGTCTCTTTTTTAGCAGCCATATTCCATAAATGCTTCATAATCAATACCTCATTCCATATCTTCAAGTTCTTTAGGTTTACAAATGTTGTCCCAGGATACTTTTCCTCTTCCCTTAGTTAAAACACCCTGATTCTATATAAATCCTTTCAACATTTTATTGATCTATTTGATTGTAGTCTTAGGTAGCAGAAACACTGAGGCCCAATAGATTTGCATTGAGGATAGGATTGATGCTATTAATTGTGAAAACATTTTTTTTTCACTTTTTTTTTTCTTTACTTTTTTTAATTTCCTTCCTTCATACTTGAGAAGAAAATGTAAGAGCATCTACAATACATCAAATTTTAAAAACTTAATGCATTTAATGCAATCAATTTTTTAATAAATTTTATGTTTTAACAAGTTATCTTTTAAAACCATACAAACCTTCTCAACTAGTCTCGTTCAATGAAAATAAGTTGATAATTTGTTGTCAAACACTTCCTTTGCCAAATTATTCAACTAAACAAAGTTTTTGTCACAGTTGGTCAAATCATTCAAATTATTTTTTGAAATAGTAAAAAGTCTTTTATAAACTTTTCATTCAAAGAAAGAAAGTGAAAATGAAAAAATGGTAAAATAAAACATGTTAGTTGATCCGGGAATCCGGGTGGGTGATTCACCGAGGTCGGTTAGCTTGTCCTCTTCCAATCCGACATGGATTCCAATACAACGGTAGTAATTCTTCTCGCTAATTGTTGTCCTCTTAGATTTTGATTACTACGAAAATTTTCACATTATCATTTATCAAATGAATAATAGCATGTCATGTTACTTAAGCAATTTGTATATGCTCTAGTTATAAGTGATCAAGAATGATAAGATCTTTAGGTAAGAAATACTGATGTATACTAATGTGCCAGTAAATATAGATAAACACATCCCTTCAGTTTAAGATAAGGAATCACTTTGTTGGTAGAAGCACTATGGCATAAAAAGCTTTTGCAAATGCTTATATATTAAGAAAGAAAAAGTTAGACATATGCAATTATGGAGTTGAATTTACATTGCTTGATGATGCAGACCAATGCTACAATTCTTTATTGTAATCATGCCCAGCTAAAAGCTATTGGACTTCTTACGACATATTTTTCACTAGACCATGCGAGACTAGCAAACTCGGTTGTCCCTGATGCCCCAGAACTAGCAGTGAAGGTCACGGTGTACACCTTTTTCTCATTTTTTCTAATAAATGTTAGCTCTTCTGGCTCAACGTTAATCTTCACAGCCTGTGTTTTTGACACTACTGATACCTTGTATGTTGCCGGAGTGCCTACATTAGTCAAACTCCTAGTGTATTTAACAACGCTTGGAGCCTTGCTTCCACCGCCTTTCCCTGAAGTTGTGTGTAGTGGGACCGCAAAAGACGGGTAATTAAGATCTTCTACCCTGTATTTCTTTCCCGCAATACAGGTGAAGTTTCCACCTGTAAATATTTTCATTGTGGTAGAATTGTAATTTAAGGCACAGAGGAAGCTCAAGTAGTCGCCGGGTGTGGCATCATAGACAAGACCAGGATCAAGGGCTGAAACCGGGTCCACATGTCCTGCACCATGATCGAACGCTGTTGACGGTTTTCCAGTTGCAGCGTCCCTTATCCCTTCACCAGTTTTGTATGTGTTATAAGCTGTGGTCATAAGTGCTGATTTTATAGCTGCTGGGCTCCATTCCGGGTGTGCTTCTTTGAGCAGTGCTGCTAACCCGCTTACATGTGGACAGGACATTGATGTTCCTGACATAATATTGAATTCCACACGACGAGGGTCTTCGGGTAAGCCGGTAGGACCTACTTTATTTGTCCACCCTGCTAAAATATTCACCCCTGGTGCTATAAAATCTGGTTTCAGTATTTCTGGTGTGAGCTGATTTGGACCCCTGGAACTAAATGCCGCCACTACTGGTGACGGTTGAATGCCTAATATAGTTCCTCCAGATGTGATTGTAGCCACTGGGTTACGTTCCGAGATTAAGTAGTTCTTTATTGCATCACCGGCTTTTTGACCTATTGCGGTGCTTGGTATAAAATGACTGTCAGCAACCAGATCTTCACCAAATGTTTTGGTGTTAGCTAAAATTATGCCCACACCACCAGCCGCCTTTACCAGTATCCCCTTTTCCTCCCTCGAGATCATCCCACGTTCACACATCACAATTTTACCAGTAGCACTTCCCTGTGGTAACGAACCTGGTACACATAAATTACCCTTTGTGTTGTTACTAATATTACCAGCAAAAACAAGGGGAACCATTGAACCCGATAACGGTCTTCCACTGTAAAGTGACACACCCGAGAATTTCTTTCCATTCCTAAGTGTAACATAAGCGGGAAAATCACGGTCTAGTGTTCCGGCACCTACTGTAGCTATCCATGGGGCGACATTTGATCGGCTTAGAGGAGTGGGCCCACTATTGCCAGCCGAGCATGATACAAATATTCCATGGGATACTGCTTTGAATGCCCCGTAAGCGATCGCATCATCTGGGTAATCAGTGAGCGAGCCTCCTATCGACATAGATAATACTTGGACACCATCTGTGATTGCTGACTCCATTGCAGCTAATATGTCGCTCTCAAAACATCCACCTAGCCAACATGCTTTATAAACTGCCAACCTGGCATGAGGAGCCATCCCACGAGCTGTTCCTTTTGCAAAACCAAAAAGACTTGCCCCGGTAACGGCGGAACCACCTGCTGTAGTTGATGTATGTGTTCCGTGTCCATCATCATCCATTGGAGACTTCGATTCCAATGTTTCATCAATTGGCCCATATGCCGCTTCATATGCTTTTGAAAAGTACCTTGCACCAATAAGTTTCTTATTACAGCTCGATACACTGAACCCTGTACCACTCTCACACTCACCTTTCCACCTACTGGGAATTGGGCCAAACCCAGTATCATCTAAACTCTTACTTCCGGGCCACACACCCGTGTCCACCACTCCAACAATCACATCACCACCAGACCTTGATCCTGGAATCATTGTCTCTCTCTTTTCTAGTCCAAGAAACTGAGGTGAATGTGTCGTATGAAGTTTGTATATCGTCTCTTCTTGAACAGACACAATCCCATCTTGTTGTTTAAGTAGTTTCGCTTCATCAACCGTGAGCCTTGTGGAAAACCCGTGGATAACCGTGTTGTATGCATACAACATATTTGTGGACTCAGATACTGATCTCATAGACATTTCATACCATTCCAAATGGTCAGAAAACGCTGATGGCATAACAGACTTGTCCATGTGAACAATATACGTCTTCTGGTTCTGTTTACTGCCTGCAGTCACATAACAGTAACAAAGCGCCACCATGATCGCCATAAGGACAACATTTCTGGGCTTCATTCTATTTAGACTTTGGCTATTTCTTACAACTGCTGGTGGTGAACTTAAGTGGTATGAGGGTATGTTGTCTACTTTGAAATTTAAGTGTTATTAGCTGTTAACAAGGTGCTAGCATATATATGGGTCATGCATAAGTGCTATTATCATGGATTTGAAGTGAGTGGACCAACTGATTGGACATATAATGTCAGTGTTAACTGTTCTTTTTTATTTGTTACAGAGTCGCGGGAAAAGAATCTTATTCTTCTAAATTGTTACATTATCAGTTTAATCATTCATCTGGTTTCTTTTATGTCAATTTTTTTCGTTTTTCACATCTTATTCTTCATAGGGGGTTTATTTAATCAAGAATGACTTTAACCGTAATTCAATTAAGTATACTGGAAACAGTTAATTCACAGTAAGAACTTGGCTCGCACTCTTTTAATTAAGTGTCTATGTCTCTCCTAGTTAGGAACGTTAATCTTCTTGTTATATGATGTTTGTTATTGTACAGTACTAATGTTTGATTTGTTAATGGTCCAAACCATATTTAGGATGACTAGATCTTTGGGTGAGAAATAGTGATGTACACTCAGATATCTGCATATGCTAATGTGGTAGTAGATATTGTCGTATTTGTAGTCGCTGTTTTATCTCTCTCTCAAATAATTGATGATTGGTTGTGATTTGGATAAACATGTAATCTTTCTGCCTAATTGTCTGCCATTCGTTTTCACTTTAGTTTAAGATAAGGAATCACTTTGTTGGTAGAAGCACTATGGCATAAAAAGCTTTTGCAAATGCTTATATATTAAGTAAGAAAAAGTTAGACATATGCAATGATGGCGAGGAATTTGCATTGCTTGATGATGCAGAGTGCAATGCTACAATTCTTTATAGTAATCATGCCCAGCTAAAAGCTATTGGACTTCTTACGACATATTTTTCACTAGACCATGCGAGACTAGCAAACCCGGTAGTCCCTGATGCCCTAGAACTAGCAGTGAAGGTCACGGTGTACACCTTTTTCTCATTTTTCCTAATGAATGTTAGCTCTTCTGGCTCAACGTTAATCTTCACAGCCCGCGTTTTTGACACTACTGATACCTTGTATGTTGCCGGAGTGCCTACATTAGTCAAACTTCTAGTGTATTTAACAACGGTTGGAACCTTGCTTCCACCACCTTTACCTGAAGCGGTGTGTATTGGGACCGCAAAAGACGGGTAATTAAGATCTTCTACCCTGTATTTCTTTCCCGCAATACAGGTGGAATTTCCACCTGTAAATGTTTTCATTGTGGTAGAACTGAAATTCAAAGCACAAAGGAAGTTCAAGTAGTCGCCGGGTGAGGCATCATAGACAAGACCTGGATCAAGGGCTGAAACCGGGTCCACATGTCCTGCACCATGATCAAATGGTGTTGACGGTCTTCCAGTTGCTGCATCCTGCAGCCCTTCACCAGTTTTGTAGCTGCTATAAGCTGTGGTCATAAGTGCTGATTTTATAGCTGCAGGGCTCCATTCTGGGTGGGCCTCTTTGAGAAGCACAGCTAACCCGCTTACATGTGGACACGACATGGACGTTCCTGACATTATGTTAAATTCCGCACGGCGAGAATCTTCGGTCAATTCGGTGGGACTTACCTTATTTGTCCACCCTGCTAGAATATTCACCCCTGGTGCTACTAAATCAGGTTTTAGTATTTCTGGTGTCACTGGATTCGGACCCCGGGAACTGAATGAAGCCAGTATTGGGGACGGTTTGATGCCTAATTGGGTTCCTTCAGATGCGATCGTAGCCATTGGGTTATGATTCATGGTTATGTAGCTCTTTATCGCAACTCCGGCTTTCTGACCTATGGCCGCGCTTGGAACTAAATGTGTGTCTGCCACCAGCTCTTCGCCGAATGCATCAGTGTTGGCTAAAATCATCCCCGCACCACCAGCTACCTTTACCACCATCCCCTTTTTCACTCTGGAAATTAATCCGCGTTCACAAAACACAATTTTACCAGTAACACTTCCCTTAGGTAACGAACCCGGTACACATAGATTACCCGTTGTGCTATTACTAACGTTACCAGCATAGACCAGTGGAATCATTGAACCTGATAGCGGTTTCCCACTATAAAGTGACACACCCAAGAATTTTTTTCCATTCCCAAGGGTAACATAAGCGGGGAAATCACGGTCTAGAGTTCCTGCCCCTACTGTGGTTATCCATGGGGCGGTGTTTGATAGGCTAAGAGGAGAGGGCCCATCATTGCCAGCAGAGCATGACACAAATATTCCCTTTGATACCGCTTTGAATGCCCCGTAAGCAATCAAATCACTTGGGTAATCAGGATAGAACCCAACTAGCGACACTGATAATATATTCACACCATCTGTGATTGCTCTCTCCATGCCAGCTAATATGTCGCTCCCTAAACATCCCTGTAACCAACATACTTTATAAACAGCTAGCCTGGCCTGAGGAGCCATTCCACGAGCTGTTCCGTTTGCAAAACCGAAAAGACTTGCACTAGTTACTGTGGACCCCACTGCTGTAGTTGAAGTATGTGTTCCGTGCCCACTATCATCCATAGGGGACTTTGATTCCGAGTTTTTATCAATTGCACCGTAGGTCGCTTCATATCCTTTTGAAAAGTACCTCGCGCCAATTAGTTTCTTATTACAGCTGGATATACTGAAGCCCGGACCGCTCTCACACTCTCCGTTCCATGAATGGGGAATCGGGCCAAACCCTGTGTCGTCCAGGCTCTTACTTCCGGGCCACACACCCGTGTCCACCACCCCAACAATTACATTGCCACCAGATCTTGACCCACCAAAGATCACCTTATTCCTTTTAAGTCCAAGAAACTCAGGTGAATGTGTTGTTTGAAGCTTATGTATTGTCTCTTCTTGAACAGAAACGACGCCGTGTTGTTGTTCAAGTAGTTTCGCTTCATCAACCGTGAGCCTTGTGGAATACCCGTGGATAACCATGTTGTATACATACAGCATATTTGTGGACTCAGATACGGATCTCATAGACGTTTCATACCATTGCAAATGGTCAGAAAACGTCGATGGGATAACAGACTTGTCCATGTGAACGATATATGTCTTCTGATTGTTTTTCCAGTCTGCCGCCACACAACCATAGCAAAACGCCACCATTACCGCCATCAGGACAACATTTACGGGATTCATTTTATTTAAACTTTTTGGCTAATTTTTGCAGCTGCTGGTGGTGAACATATGTGGCATGAGGCTAATGCAATTAGTTAATTGTGAAATTTAAAGTGGTATTAACTGTTAAGAAGATGTTAGATGCTAGCATGTATATATAGGCCATGCATAAGTTGTTATTGTCCTGGATTTGAACTGAGTAGACCAACTAGTGGACTTCTAATCAATGAGTGTTACTATTACTAATTATTTGCTATGAAGTCATGGGAAACGGATCCTGTTCTTCACTTGATTAATATTTTGGATGGATGGATTCCCAACACAACTAAGATATTGAATACAGTGTTTAGTGTAGCATAATCTTTTAAATTTTGTCGAAAACAGCACAAGTTGTTCTTGCCATTTAAGTTCAGTTTGCCTGCACAATTTGCAGTTAATTGATTGAAACTTGCTATGATAGTATTCCTTCGAGTTACAAACCATCTTATATGACAATCAACAAAGCTTGTTTAGACCTTTTGATCTATTTGTAACGTGTTTCATGCACATGAGTTCTTTGCGTAACTTATGCGTACTTGTAGATATGCCGAATATGATTTTTGTATATGGTTATTTGATTTTGTGTCTCCCTCCAATAATTGATGGAAGAGGAGTTGTGATTGGTTTTTGCTGGGATTAAAATGTCTCTTTTTGACTATATGGTATGACTTTAAGGAAGCACTATGGCTTGTGAAGCTTTATGGAAGCACTATGGCATGGCAAGTGTTAACAAATATTAAAAATTCAAGTGAATTGCACGAGGTTCCTTAAAAAGTGGATTGGATATTAGAAAACAAAGTAGTTCATATCTCCGTTGATAAAAATGCTACGCGCGAGTTTTTGCTTTAATCATATTTTGGATGTGAACTGTCATTTTCTACTCTCAAAGATGTCGTTTTTGTTCTAATTTTTTTGTTTGTTCATCATGCAAAGATGTTTCTTGTTTTTCTTGTAAAGTTTTGCTAATAAAAAGGCATTATTTAATTTGAGCTTTTCCTATGAAGGCATCATAGCATAAATAACTTTATTCTAGTGTCCATTGTGTATAGTAGGGGTGTCCAAAAAAACCGAAGAACCGTACCAGTACCGACCGGGAATGGGACCGTATATTAGAACCATGGTACGGTTCTTGGTTCCTAAAATTCCAAATTTTTGGTTCTTGGGACGGTTCGGGTCGGAACCGTCCGATTCCGATACTTTCCCGAAAGAACCGACTTCTATGAAAATGTGTAATTTTATAGGCTTTGTTTGAGACATTTGTGTACATGCAAGTATTTGGCCTTTAAAGAAAATAGAAAAAGCCTTACATAAACCTAAAAACCCATAAACCTTAACCTTTAATCCATTGATTCCATTCAAATATTCAAACATTATTTATCAACATAAAAGCAGGTTTTTCTAAACTGGAATATCGAGTATGCGCATAGCCGCATATTGAACAATTTTATGTTGCTCAGTAACAACTAACAAGAAGTTGTATTTAACTGTTGGTATTTATTGTTCATTAAATATAATGATAAAATTCGAGAAACAATTAACGATTATGGCGACTATATTGTCACCATGTAAGTTATTTTAAGCTAGTCACCAAGATTGAAATATAATATTCTCAATGAGTTTGCAATTATTTTCGTGGATAATGAGTTTGCTATATCGGATATATGTTTTTTGTTTGTTTGTAAGTCAAGTTGTGGAATATTATTAAGGCTGTCAACTTCTTTCGAAGTTCTACGAACCGAGTACCATAATTTCACATCCATCCAAACATATTTTTTTAACACTTCGGTACTCATGGGAATTACCGAAAATTCCCGTACCGGAACCGAACCGAAAAACTTGGGACGGTTCTTGGTTCCACTTTTTCCTTATTTTCGGTTCTCGGTTCTTTCGGTTCCGGTTCCGGTTCCGGTTCGGGACGGTTCCAGTACCATGGATACCCCTTATAGTGATAATTATCATTTGTTCCAACTTTGGTGTTTTTCGTAAAGCAATAAAGTATGTGGAGTCATTCAATCATTCATTTTTTTTTCTGCAAACCATATGGATATATTTTTCATAATAAATCGATTAAAACGTGATGTATGAGATAGTTTAACACACATGCATTCACACAGCATATGTGAAAAGCGAACGACAAAGAATTATTATTATTAAATCCAAAAGTTGAGTGAGACCAAAAACAAGCACCATTAGATACTTAGATGTCCAAATTCTGCCACATATTCTTTTGATTATATATTACTCTAGTTGTTTACACATCAACATCCATAATCACGTTATCAATTTCCCATATCAGTTCCAGTTACAGTCATTCTTAACATGTTTGTTTTAAATTTGGTTGTCATAACTTAGATATTGCGTTGAATAACATTAATCTTTTTATATGGGTTTAATCGAAACAAGGTAGTTTTAATGGGTTTCACATCTAACGTTAGATGCTAGCACTATTTAAGAAAATCTTATAGAAACTGGTTTGTACAAAAAAACGGTAGCTATAACAGACTTTTTTGATAAAACTGGTTTCTATCAAAAAAGAATTAAGTTATTTATGTTTGTGCTTTCATTAATCTCACATAACACATTCTTTGCAAGAATATTGGAAACAGTTAATTCACAGTAAGAACTTGGCTGACACTCCTCTAGTTCAGTGTCTATGTCTATCCTAGTTAGGAACGTTAAACTTCTTTTAGCTTGTTGTTATATGATGTTTGTAAAGTACTAATGTTTGATTTGTTAATGGTCCAAACCATATTTAGGATGATTAGATCTTTGCGTGAGAAATAGTGATATACACTCAGATATCTGCATATACTAATGTGGTAGTAGATATTGTCGTATTTGTAGTCGTTTTATCTCTCAAATAATTGATGATTGGTTTTGGTTTGGATAAACATGTAATCTTTCTGCCTAATTGTCTGCCATTTATTTTCACTTTGGTTTAAGATAAGGAATCACTTTGTTGGTAGAAGCACTATGGCATAAAAAGCTTTTGCAAATGCTTATATATTAAGTAAGAAAAAGTTAGACATATGCAATGATGGCAAGGAATTTACATTGCTTGATGATGCAGATCAATGCTACAATTCTTCATAGTAATCATGCCCAGCTAAAAGCTATTGGACTTCTTACGACATATTTTTCACTAGACCATGCGAGACTAGCAAACCCGGTAGTCCCTGATGCCCTAGAACTAGCTGTGAAGGTCACGGTGTACACCTTTTTCTCATTTTTTCTAATAAATGTTAGCTCTTCTGGTTCAATGTTAATCTTCACAGCCCGCGTTTTTGACACTACTGATACCTTGTATGTTGCTGGAGTGCCTACATTAGTCAAACTTCTAGTGTATTTAACAACGGTTGGAGCCTTGCTTCCACTGCCTTTTCCTGAAGCTGTGTGTAGTGGGACCGCAAAAGACGGGTAATTAAGATCTTCTACCCTGTATTTCTTTCCCGCAATACAGGTGGAATTTCCACCTGTAAATGTTTTCATTGTGGTAGAACTGAAATTTAAAGCACAAAGGAAGCTCAAGTAGTCGCCGGGTGAGGCATCATAGACAAGACCAGGATCAAGGGCTGAAACCGGGTCCACATGTCCTGCACCATGATCGAACGGTGTTGAAGGTTTTCCAGTTGCAACGTCCTTTATCCCTTCGCCAGTTTTGTATGTGTTATAAGCTGTGGTCATAAGTGCTGATTTTATAGCTGCTGGGCTCCATTCCTGGTGTGCCTCTTTGAGCAGTGCTGCTAACCCGCTTACATGTGGACACGACATCGATGTTCCTGACACAATATTGAATTCCACACGACGAGGGTCTTCGGATAAGCCGGTAGGACCTACTTTATTTGTCCACCCTGCTAAAATATTCACCCCTGGTGCTATAAAATCAGGTTTCAGTATTTCTGGTGTGAGCTGATTTGGACCCCTGGAACTAAATGCCGCCACTACTGGTGACGGTTGAATGCCTAATATGGTTCCTCCAGATGTGATTGTAGCCACTGGATTACGTTCCGAGATTAAGTAGTTCCTTATCACATCACCGGCTTTTTGACCTATTGCGGCGCTTGGTATAAAATGACTGTCAGCAACCAGCTCTTCACCAAATGTTTTGGTGTTAGCTAAAATCATCCCCACACCACCAGCCGCCTTTACCACCATCCCCTTTTCCTCTCTCCAGGTCATTCCACGTTCACACATCACAATTTTACCAGTCACACTTCCCTGTGGTAACGAACCTGGTGCACAGTAATTACCCATTGTGCTGTTGCTAAGATCACCGGCAAAAACAAGTGGAACCATTTTACCAGATAATGGTTTCCCACTATAAAGTGATACCCCTGAGAATTTCTTTCCATTCCCAAGTGTAACATATGCCGGAAAATCACGGTCTAGAGTTCCGGCACCTACTGTAGCTATCCATGGAGCGGTGTTTGATAGGCTTAGAGGAGTCGGCCCATCATTGCCGGCGGCGCATGAAACAAATATTCCTTTTGATACTGCTTTAAATGCTGCGTAAGCAACCGCATCACTTGTGTAATCAGGATAGGATCCAACTAGTGAAACTGATAATATATTTACACCATCTGTGATTGCACTCTCCATGGCAGCTAATATGTCGCTCACTAAACATGCCTCTAACCAACATACTTTATAAACCGCTAGCCTGGCATGAGGAGCCATTCCACGTGCTGTTCCGTTTGCAAAACCAAAAAGACCTGCATGAGTTACTGTGGACCCCACTGCTGTTGTTGAAGTATGTGTTCCGTGGCCACTATCATCCATAGGAGACTTTGATTCTACTGTCTCATTAATATCCCCGTATTTCGCTTCATACGCTTTTGAAAAGGACCTTGCACCAATAAGTTTCTTATTACAGCTCGCTACACTGAAGCCCGAACTGCTCTCACACTCCCCTTTCCATGAACGTGGAATAGGGCCAAACCCCGTATCGTCTAGGCTCTTGCTTCCTGGCCACACACCCGTGTCCACCACCCCAACAATTACATCGCTACCAGACCTTAACCCTCGATGGATCACATCATTCTTTTCAAGTCCAAGAAACTCAGGTGAATGTGTCGTTTGAAGCTTGTATATTGTCTCTTCTTGAACGGACACAATCCCATGTTGTTGTGCAAGTAGTTTCGCTTCATCAACTGTGAGCCTTGCGGAAAACCCGTGGATAACAGTGTCATATGCGTACAACATATTTGTGTACTCGGATACTGATCTCATAGACGTTTCATACCATAGCAAATGGTCAGAAAACATCGATGGCATAACAGACTTGTCCATGTGAACGATATACGTCTTCTGATTGTTTTTCCATTCTGCTGCCACATAACTGTAACAAAACGCCACCATGACCGCCATCAGGACAACATTTACAGGATTCATTTTATTAAAACTTTTTGGCTATTTTTTGCAGCTGCTGGCGCTGAACATATGTGGTATGAGGCTAATACAAATAGTCAGAATTCAAATTTAAAGTGGTATTAGCTGTTAACAAGAAGCTAACATATATATATATATATATATATATATATATATATATATATATATATATATATATATATATATATATATATACACACTACAAAATTTGGGACATTTGCTCACTAAAGCAAGTGTGAGCAAAAGATAAGAAAAGAGTTACTAAAAGCTATTTTATCAACTCCCACTAAAAAGAAAACAGTAACTACTGAAGCCATCACTAAAAGTCTATCCTTACACTATATTTAGTAAGCAAAAGGGTCAAACTTTTAGTGACTATTCACTTTTAGTAAGCAAAGGGTGTCAACTTCTTTTACACCAAAGCCTATTTAAAATCTTTTAGCCACTTTTTTTAACAGCTAACAGTGAGCAAAGGTTCACTTTTAGTGACTAAAATGATTAGTGAGTAAAGCTATTCATAAATGATACACTTTTTGTATCCCCAGCATATAGATTGTTTACAAAACATTTTCCAGAAATAATTTCCAGAAATAAAATAATCTCATTCTTCCTCAGCATATAGATCGTTTACAATAGATAAAAACATACGATAACACTTCTAAACTTCTTAAATCGTAATCGGATTTAAAATAGAAATACTACAATATCAACAATCTCATATGTTTGAACAAACAAATCTGTTGCCTGGTTACGATTTACAGGAAATGAATATCTTTAGATTTGCACGTGACATGACTCATCTTGCAACTGTCCTTGTCCTACTCCTCAATCTGTTACATAAAGTAAAAACGAAAAGTATTAAGCAACTTAATATCGATTAAAACAAACAAATAGGACATAGAGAACAATTACCTAATTATAGTTTGAGCACAAAGTGTGGCCATTTGGACACTGCAATAAAAACAAATTAAGAGATTAAATGGTTAACCATTTTGGTACAAATATCAATTAACTACAATCACTTATTTTTGAACCAGAAATGGACCAAAAAATGAGAAATACGTAACTCTAACCAAACTGAGTATTTAACAGTGAATAATCAGAATCTTGATAATAAACTGTAACAAAAACGGACTATAAACTAACCCGTACTAATTGTTTATGCTAAACTAACCCATTCAAACTAATTTATACTAAACTCGCCCATTATAAAATAAAGCAACCCAGCAGGTCATCGTCTGGAGTGAAATAGTTACCTCTAGTCATCGTCTTTGACAGGAGTTTGCATTCCCAGCAGGTTCTGCATTTTCAAAGCCCCCCTTAAACTGAATTCCAAATCTCCGAAGTAGTTGAACATCCTCTCTCTTGAGCCCCTTCAATGTCTGCACCAATCACACAATCACAAAAACAGTAAAACTCAGATTAAAATCAAGGCTCGAGAGCCAAGTACAAGACATGGATGAAAATGCAGACATTGAAACTGACCCGTACTAAACTGACCCATTAAAACTAATAGCATGCGCACTACATTCATTTAAAGACAGAATAAGGTTATTGCGAGAAAAGGGACTGTTCAAGATATATTATTACACTACTATTATTGCAGTGTTATATGAGACAACTACTGATCGGGCTTCACTATTGTCATGTCTAATGCAGAAGCAGAAGCAGATGTTTGTACTAATGCAGTTATCGAGAATAGCTCAAAAGAATCTGGCAAACAACCTAAAAATGACTAATTCACTTAGTAATGAGATTAACATAAAGTTAGACAACCAAATGCTAGCACAAGCTAAAGGCAATTAAACATAAAATCAGATTCAAACTACCCTATGTCAAACGGGCCTAAAGTGTCTACTTTAAGCTCAAATTACACTAGCTTAGAAAAATCCTAAAAATAAACTGAAAAATACCTTGATAAAGAACACCAACCAAAGAGCTTATTTCCATAATTTTAGCTAAATAGGACTAAAGGTGAAGAAATTAAAAATAAAAAATAACAGTGGATTGGGACAAGTAGGAACTGGTGTGCAGAAACAAATAAGCAAGTAGCAGACCTGAATAAGCACTTTAAAAGCTGAAACACTAATCTAATAAAGCTAATCCTACATCTAAACTACCCCTAAACTAATCCGAGATAGCATCTAAACAGATAAGCAGATTCAAATAAGAAGATCACTACTTAAGAAGTCTGTTGTATCAGCAGTCTAATAGAGGCAGAAAGGGAATCAAATGCAAGCTATGAAAATAAGCTCTACTAACTAACTAAGGCAAAACAAGTTTAGCTAAATACTAAATTTACTTAAGGAAGCAGGAATCAAACCTAAATAATAAAGGAATAAGTTGAAAATCAGGCTAGAAACACTTGGACAGAAAATGCACTGATGGTGCAGGGCAAGTTAACTCCGAACTACCATCTTAGAGAGCCAAACAAACTAAGTTATCTATTTTTCTGATTTTTCCTCTTTTGGGAAAAATGAAACAAGCTGATGAAATCACTATTTTTTATTTTTACAAATTTTATTGATCACTGAAAATGCTTTAAAATGCTTTAGAAATCTTGAGATGCCAGAGAAAGAAACAGTGAAGAGGAAGTGAAGCTGGAGCTTACCAACAACCAACTTGAGATGCCAGAGAAAGAACAGACTGTAGAGGAAGCGAAGTCTGATCAGGCACAAGCCCAGTCCGATCAGACAGAAGCCCAGTCCGAAAGTAATGTCAAAATTCTGGAGTCATGTGAGCATCCAGAAGTCGTAGATGTTACAGAATATCCAGATGATGGCAGTGTGAAAACGCATGACAAAGAGCTTGTAACCGAGTGTATCCAACTCCCACCTAAGACCATGGTGGAGGTTGACTTACCGACAGAAGGTGCCAAAAACGAAGTACAGGAAGACTTCCTCGTGTCAACAGAAGAAGCTCCAAAGGCAGATGACTCCGACAGCTCTACAGAAGTTCTAATCGAGGATCATGGAGGAGTTTCACCATTGTCACCAACAGGAAGCCGTAGCAATGATAAAAAGCTAATGGAGGAGAACGAGAAGCTTCGGGTGGCAGTGGAGGAGCTGATGAAAGCAGGGAATCAACAACTTGATGTCATAAAAGAGCTGACTGGGAGAGTTACGGATTTGGAGAAGAAACTGTCGAAAAAGAAGAAAGTAAAACTAAACAAGGGCCGATGCCGTGGTCCTGTAGTCAAAGATGAGTTACGAAGTTGTGTAGTGTGATGGCTATTAGTATTGAGCATATGACATGTAAAATGTGTGTTTGTTATATAAATAAATTTGTTTCTCTGTTTCTTTTCTGAGATTATATTTACAAAACTCAAGGTCTTGACTTGTTTGTGTCATTGCAGCATATCGATAGGCAACGTACTGGCAACGCCAATTTGTGATGATGCCACCTCGTTACACACTACTACAATCTACCCTTGAGGAACTAAGGCAGCTAATACGAAACTCGAAACAGTCGATTTGAGTATACAAACATATATCTAAAACTATCACAGTACTTACTTTCTTTTACTTTCATTTCATTTTCTCTTATATTCAAAACTTCAATTACACATTGATGATCTATGATCTGCTGAATGAAGGATGTAAACAAGTCAGGACAAATTTACTTCACATAGCCCGGTAGCGACCCAACACTAAAACTGGCATTTCGAGGGGCAAGAGCTTCTTGATATTTTTCGAGCTTTTTTTAAATAAGATCTTTGTACAAAACATCAAACGACCCAACACATTGATTCAGTTTAACTCGATTATCCAAGTTCAAATTACCAAACTCTAATAAAATCAAACAGACCCATTCAAACTAATTATAAACATACCTAGCGACAACAGCCCACTCGCTGTCTCACCTTCCTAATACACCAAAACTCATTCTCCAACATTAGACTGCTCATAACAAACTGTTGATGAAGTTTCATCAACTCACTACAAAAAAAATCTATATTAACCCTAAACTTGTGAAAATAGATGATTTGTTTTGAAATTAGAAACTTGCCTGTCCTCCTCCAAAAACTTTGTTCGAAGCTGGATTTCAGCTGAGCTAAGAAGAGTAATCTTATTAGAAGCCCCGGGAGATGTAACAGCTTTAGCTGTTGAGTAAGAAAGCGCATTTATTTTTTATGTCAATAGCGCATAATATGTCAATAATGCAAACAATATGATAACTAATGAGTTAAAAAGTAAGTACCGGATTTTTTATTTTGACTTGCACGAGTTGATGTTGAGTTTCCATAAGGACCATGATTATGAACACTACTAGAATCATTAGCAACCTGCAATTATTTATCATGGAAACTTGAAATTATATGTTCAAACATTAATAAATATATCGAATTCGTTTATGATTACCTCTGTGTTTGTAGTGTTGAACACATTTGAAAAATTCTTATCTGAATTATGATTTTTGTACTCTGCCATAAACTGTAAAATAGCCGCTTGGTTTTCCTTCATTTCTTTCATTTCAATGTGGTGCCTTTCTTTCATATCCTTCATTTCGACTTCAAGTTCGTTGATTTGAGCCTTTAACATTGGCACTTGAGAAACACGAGATCTTTTGGACCTAGGCAATCTGATATTTGGCCCTGCGCATCGCGTATAATCTCCTTTTTCTTTTCCTTTGACTTTAGCAAAGTCATCGTTGCTCCAATCAACAATCCCAATCCCTGCGTTTGTATTACTTGTGCTTGCACTGGTATCATTGCCGATTACCTGTATTTTATTCTAAATGTGGTTTTCAAGTTAAAAAATTAATACATATAAAAATACTAATACAAATATGTAGAAAGAAAAAGACAGATATACATACAATAACTTTTGCAGCAGCTTCACTGACAATGCTTCCATTTTTTTTCGTGCGACTAATGATGTATAGATTCCCACGTGTTGGTTGAACGCCTGTTTTCTTTTTCTGCAATATCATGCGTATGATTCATCATTTATTTAATTCAATGCAATTACTATATATAATATTAAAACAAAAAAAAATAGCATCACCTCTTCATGAGCTAGCCTAGCGAAAGATTTGGTCCCCAACACGTGAGGCTCAATGGACTTGGAACGGATCTCTTTCTTCTTCTCACTGACAGCCTGCCAATTAAGTGTTATTACACATCAGAATACTTATATGAATTATAACCCGCTTGATAGCATGACTGACATTGACCCGTCCGTGTATGTTATCTATTATTGGGTGTCATCTCAGTACCATAAATCTCGCCAGGAGTTTGCTGAGTTTAACAAGAATTCTCTACTCAAATTAGCCTACACTTCTGTGGAGTCTCTCTCAAACTCCTTTAAGCTGGTACGCTAACTAATCTAATATTCCTAATTGAGTTTTACAAGCACTTTTAACAAATCCTAACTAATCTAAACACCTATTTAACAACAGAGATATTGGTATGTTTAATGTTATGTTTGTTTCGATATAATTTGGTAATCTTAAATTGAACTTTCATTGGTCATCATTGTATTCCTAAGTATATCACCTCTGAAATATTTGCACATTTCTTTCTCAGGCATCGGGAGAGTTTGATTTCTGATTTGTCTCCATTACAACCGATAACCCAACAACAGATGGCAATGAGTGAACATTCGTTATCACTGTTAATAGACTGTTGATTTTGAGCACTCAAGCCATTACAAATTTTGTACTTTCACGCAGTAGATATTGCATTTCTAAGATTAGACTAGTCATTTCAGATCAACCAAAACAAACCTTAAATTTAGGAAATTATCGATTTGAATGAGGGGGGAGGCTAGCTTTTACCAACTGTATCTAAAAGTGTGACAGCTTCATGCACTTGGCTCTTGCCATTTATGGCTGCTTCGTTCCCTATTAATCTTTTTTTACTTGCATCAAAATTGTGACATCGTCTTAACCTTTATATTTGTTGATCAAAAGTCAAAACCTATCAGATTTCCGTTTCATCTAGTTAATCATATAGTTACTAGCAGGTGACTGTAATAATGGTGTATGCTAATAAAAAAATCAAACTGAAAGAATTCGATTACCTGAGCATCTTCACAAAACCATTTAGTCACTAGCTTCCTGAAGTCCTGTTTCTCCACTCTCGAATCAGTTTGAGTAGCTACAATTTCATCAATGGTTAAGCTTGAATCAAATGAACGTTTTTTAGCTCATATTTCCATGTCTTCCATTTTCGTCCTATGTCAGCCATAATCCACAATTTGATATCTTCTGTTTCAATGGGAGCAAATTCAAATTTCTCCTACAATTCAATGATTAGCCAGCATATTAGTGATGGATAAATCATGAAATTTACCTTCACGATACATATTATATCAAATTTCAAATTTACCAGCAAATTCAAATTTCTCCTACACATATTATATCAAATTTACCTTCACGATGCTCCATAAATCATCTTTCTTTTCTTCTAATACTTTCCTCCAATCTGTGATACTTATATCGATATGTTGAGACATTTTCGCAACTGTTCCAAGAAAGCTAGTTAGCTCCTTTGCCTCTTTGCCAACAGGTTGTTCAGCATCAAAAGTAACCGTTAACCTTTTACCAGGTTCAAAATCCCATATAGCTTGTTTTCTTGTGTGACCACGAACCCGTTTCGGTGGACCTATAACTTCACTCATTATTATGAAAATAAATGAGTTATTGTATATAAGAAACGCTTAATAAAAACTTCTAAGACTCTACTGTCATATCAAATTGAGCAAACCAAATTTAACATCGGATATACCTTGTTGTGCATCCATTATTAATCTTCAATAAGCAGACTTCTGGGTCTGTGAAATCACAGATACATAATCTAAGTCAGAAATAATCTTCAACAATCAACTATGATCTCATCATTTTAGGATACATATCATACAACTTTAACATACAAGCAGTTTCAAAATGCACATCAGAACTGAAAGGTATAACCATTTGTCTCCATTTTTTTCATAGGTTGCTAAGTTTGTGGTGATAGTATTTTTGTCTTTTTTATGCAGGGATTATTGATTGAGTCCAAACTGTCAAGTTTATCACACAAGTCAACCACTTGTGAATGGTCAACCGTAATAAAATTCAAACAGTCTAAAACCAATGCAATTTCCCTTGGAATATAGTGGATTCCCGGGTCGTTAAGTCCCACGGAGGATTAATGGTGCTTAAAAAACGTTCAGATTTCGAATGATCACTAAGGATAATGATCAGTAAGGATTTTGATTGGATAATTACACTACTGATTGATTGGAATGTATTTGGATACAGAATTATAAAGCACAACAATCAGATTAAACAAACTTAAACACGTACGTTTATTAAATTACGTAAACGTACAAAATAAAACGTGAGTTTTAAAGAAATAAAAGACCTACAAATATGAAAATGATATTTTTACAATCCTAAAAATAAAAGAAAATTATTGGAAAAAGAAAATTATTTTTATAACTATTTATTTAATTATTATTAATTAAAAACTATTTATTAATTATTTAATAATACTCTAAAATATAAGAAAATATGAAATAAAGCTAGAAAATTGAAATTATGATTTAGAAAAATCTAAAATATTATAAAACTTATTTTAAAACTGAAAATATATTTATTACACTTTTTATCTATTTATTATTAATTAATTATTATTTAATTATTATTTAAAATACACTTAAATACAAGAAAAGATAAAATTAACCTGGAAAAATGAAATTTTAACTTAGAAAAATCTAAAATATTAGAAAACTAATTTTAAAACTGAAAAGATATTTTTTATGCTTTTTATTTATTTATTATTAATTATTTAATACTTATTAACTATTTTAAATTCTAATAAATACTAAACAAGCTAAGAAAATTATGAAAATTTTTATATAAATATCTTATGATGACAGAAAACTAAGAAAATTATAAAAACAGGAAGTGCTTAATAATAAGCTGAAAAAGAAAATTAAAAAGCTAATTTCTATTAAATAAACGCTATCACTATTTTAAAAATGATGTTTTTGTGATTTTTCTTTTTGAAAACTATTTAACTACTGATAATAAGCAACTTTAATGAAAACAAAAATTTTACAACTTAAAAATAAGCTATTTGAGAGCTTATGATCTCAACAGTGAGCTTATGAGCTTATTTTGATGATTTAAGCTCAAACAAGCTTACAAGCTGGAACCAAAGGTGAAATAAGCTACAAACAAGCTAAAACTACTTATATTAAGCTAAAAGGCACAAAGATACACACTGATAAGCTATAAATAAGCAAATAAGCACTTATCCTAAGTCTACTAACCAAACAGGACTGCAGCCATATTAACAAGCAATTTAAGCTTATGTAATAAGCTAAAAAGCTCAAAACAAAGACTGAGGTGTCAAGATGGACTGGTGGGCTTTCCAAAAAGTCCAAACTCACACCCTATGGCTCACTAATAAGCTTATGACAAGCTTGTGAAAAAGCATGTAAACACTGACTACTTTAGTTAAGACAGAAATGGGACAAACAAAAAGCTATTTGCAGCCCTATCAAATAAGCTAGAAAATTGAAAATAAGTACTGGACTAAAGAGATGGGTAGTTAAGCTACACAAAAAGCTAAAGTACACAAGCTATGGTTCACTAATGAGCTCTGTGTGAGCTTGTGAAAAAGAACCACTCAACTGTGCACAAGGCACCTTTTCAGTCAAGGACTCAAAATAAGCTAAAAAATAAGCAGTTAAACTAGCTAACTAAAAATTATAAAAATTACTATGATAAAGATGAGCAACTATATTTTAATATCCCAAAAATTACTATGATAAAGATGACAGGAGTTTGCATTCCCAGCAGGTTCTGCATTTTCAAAGCCCCCCTTAAACTGAATTCCAAATCTCCGAAGTAGTTGAACATCCTCTCTCTTGAGCCCCTTCAATGTCTGCACCAATCACACAATCACAAAAACAGTAAAACTCAGATTAAAATCAAGGCTCGAGAGCTAAGTACAAGACATGGATGAAAATGCAGACATTGAAACTGACCCGTACTAAACTGACCCATTAAAACTAATAGCATGCGCACTACATTCATTTAAAGACAGAATAAGGTTATTGCGAGAAAAGGGACTGTTCAAGATATATTATTACACTACTATTATTGCAGTGTTATATGAGACAACTCTTGATCGGGCTTCACTATTGTCATGTCTAATGCAGAAGCGAAGCGGATGTTTGTACTAATGCAGTTATCGAGAATAGCTCAAAAGAATCTGGCAAACAACCTAAAAATGACTAATTCACTTAGTAATGAGATTAACATAAAGTTAGACAACCAAATGCTAGCACAAGCTAAAGGCAATTAAACATAAAATCAGATTCAAACTACCCTATGTCAAACGGGCCTAAAGTGTCTACTTTAAGCTCAAATTACACTAGCTTAGAAAAATCCTAAAAATAAACTGAAAAATACCTTGATAAAGAACACCAACCAAAGAGCTTATTTCCATAATTTTAGCTAAATAGGACTAAAGGTGAAGAAATTAAAAATAAAAAATAACAGTGGATTGGGACAAGTAGGAACTGGTGTGCAGAAACAAATAAGCAAGTAGCAGACCTGAATAAGCACTTTAAAAGCTGAAACACTAATCTAATAAAGCTAATCCTACATCTAAACTACCCCTAAACTAATCCGAGATAGCATCTAAACAGATAAGCAGATTCAAATAAGAAGATCACTACTTAAGAAGTCTGTTGTATCAGCAATCTAATAGAGGCAGAAAGGGAATCAAATGCAAGCTATGAAAATAAGCTCTACTAACTAACTAAGGCAAAACAAGTTTAGCTAAATACTAAATTTACTTAAGGAAGCAGGAATCAAACCTAAATAATAAAGGAATAAGTTGAAAATCAGGCTAGAAACACTTGGACAGAAAATGCACTGATGGTGCAGGGCAAGTTAACTCCGAACTACCATCTTAGAGAGCCAAACAAACTAAGTTATCTATTTTTCTGATTTTTCCTCTTTTGGGAAAAATGAAACAAGCTGATGAAATCACTATTTTTTATTTTTACAAATTTTATTGATCACTGAAAATGCTTTAAAATGCTTTAGAAATCTTGAGATGCCAGAGAAAGAACAGACTGAAGAGGAAGTGAAGTCTGAGCTGGAGCTTACCAACAGCCAACTTGAGATGCCAGAGAAAGAACAGACTGTAGAGGAAGCGAAGTCTGATCAGGCACAAGCCCAGTCCGATCAGACAGAAGCCCAGTCCGAAAGTAATGTCAAAATTCTGGAGTCATGTGAGCATCCAGAAGTCGTAGATGTTACAGAATATCCAGATGATGGCAGTGTGAAAACGCATGACAAAGAGCTTGTAACTGAGTGTATCCAACTCCCACCTAAGACCATGGTGGAGGTTGACTTACCGACAGAAGGTGCCAAAAACGAAGTACAGGAAGACTTCCTCGTGTCAACAGAAGAAGCTCCAAAGGCAGATGACTCCGACAGCTCTACAGAAGTTCTAATCGAGGATCATGGAGGAGTTTCACCATTGTCACCAACAGGAAGCCGTAGCAATGATAAAAAGCTAATGGAGGAGAACGAGAAGCTTCGGGTGGCAGTGGAGGAGCTGATGAAAGCAGGGAATCAACAACTTGATGTCATAAAAGAGATTTGGGAGAGTTACGGATTTGGAGAAGAAACTGTCGAAAAAGAAGAAAGTAAAACTAAACAAGGGCCGATGCCGTGGTCCTGTAGTCAAAGATGAGTTACGAAGTTGTGTAGTGTGATGGCTATTAGTATTGAGCATATGACATGTAAAATGTGTGTTTGTTATATAAATAAATTTGTTTCTCTGTTTCTTTTCTGAGATTATATTTACAAAACTCAAGGTCTTGACTTGTTTGTGTCATTGCAGCATATCGATAGGCAACGTACTGGCAACGCCAATTTGTGATGATGCCACCTCGTTACACACTACTACAATCTACCCTTGAGGAACTAAGGCAGCTAATACGAAACTCGAAACAGTCGATTTGAGTATACAAACATATATCTAAAACTATCACAGTACTTACTTTCTTTTACTTTCATTTCATTTTCTCTTATATTCAAAACTTCAATTACACATTGATGATCTATGATCTGCTGAATGAAGGATGTAAACAAGTCAGGACAAATTTACTTCACATAGCCCGGTAGCGACCCAACACTAAAACTGGCATTTCGAGGGGCAAGAGCTTCTTGATATTTTTCGAGCTTTTTTTAAATAAGATCTTTGTACAAAACATCAAACGACCCAACACATTGATTCAGTTTAACTCGATTATCCAAGTTCAAATTACCAAACTCTAATAAAATCAAACAGACCCATTCAAACTAATTATAAACATACCTGGCGACAACAACCCACTCGCTGTCTCACCTTCCTAATACACCAAAACTCATTCTCCAACATTAGACTGCTCATAACAAACTGTTGATGAAGTTTCATCAACTCACTACAAAAAAAATCTATATTAACCCTAAACTTGTGAAAATAGATGATTTGTTTTGAAATTAGAAACTTGCCTGTCCTCCTCCAAAAACTTTGTTCGAAGCTGGATTTCAGCTGAGCTAAGAAGAGTAATCTTATTAGAAGCCCCGGGAGATGTAACAACTTTAGCTGTTGAGTAAGAAAGCGCATTTATTTTTTATGTCAATAGCGCATAATATGTCAATAATGCAAACAATATGATAACTAATGAGTTAAAAAGTAAGTACGGATTTTTATTTTGACTTGCACGAGTTGATGTTGAGTTTCCATAAGGACCATGATTATGAACACTACTAGAATCATTAGCAACCTGCAATTATTTATCATGGAAACTTGAAATTATATGTTCAAACATTAATAAATATATCGAATTCGTTTATGATTACCTCTGTGTTTGTAGTGTTGAACACATTTGAAAAATTCTTATCTGAATTATGATTTTTGTACTCTGCCATAAACTGTAAAATAGCCGCTTGGTTTTCCTTCATTTCTTTCATTTCAATGTGGTGCCTTTCTTTCATATCCTTCATTTCGACTTCAAGTTCGTTGATTTGAGCCTTTAACATTGGCACTTGAGAAACACGAGATCTTTTGGACCTAGGCAATCTGATATTTGGCCCTGCGCATCGCGTATAATCTCCTTTTTCTTTTCCTTTGACTTTAGCAAAGTCATCGTTGCTCCAATCAACAATCCCAATCCCTGCATTTGTATTACTTGTGCTTGCACTGGTATCATTGCCGATTACCTGTATTTTATTCTAAATGTGGTTTTCAAGTTAAAAAATTAATACATATAAAAATACTAATACAAATATGTAGAAAGAAAAAGACAGATATACATACAATAACTTTTGCAGCAGCTTCACTGACAATGCTTCCATTTTTTTTCGTGCGACTAATGATGTATAGATTCCCACGTGTTGGTTGAACGCCTGTTTTCTTTTTCTGCAATATCATGCGTATGATTCATCATTTATTTAATTCAATGCAATTACTATATATAATATTAAAACAAAAAAAAAATAGCATCACCTCTTCATGAGCTAGCCTAGCGAAAGATTTGGTCCCCAACACGTGAGGCTCAATGGACTTGGAACGGATCTCTTTCTTCTTCTCACTGACAGCCTGCCAATTAAGTGTTATTACACATCAGAATACTTATATGAATTATAACCCGCTTGATAGCATGACTGACATTGACCCGTCCGTGTATGTTATCTATTATTGGGTGTCATCTCAGTACCATAAATCTCGCCAGGAGTTTTTGAGTTTAACAAGAATTCTCTACTCAAATTAGCCTACACTTCTGTGGAGTCTCTCTCAAACTCCTTTAAGCTGGTACGCTAACTAATCTAATATTCCTAATTGAGTTTTACAAGCACTTTTAACAAATCCTAACTAATCTAAACACCTATTTAACAACAGAGATATTGGTATGTTTAATGTTATGTTTGTTTCGATATAATTTGGTAATCTTAAATTGAACTTTCATTGGTCATCATTGTATTCCTAAGTATATCACCTCTGAAATATTTGCACATTTCTTTCTCAGGCATCGGGAGAGTTTGATTTCTGATTTGTCTCCATTACAACCGATAACCCAACAACAGATGGCAATGAGTGAACATTCGTTATCACTGTTAATAGACTGTTGATTTTGAGCACTCAAGCCATTACAAATTTTGTACTTTCACGCAGTAGATATTGCATTTCTAAGATTAGACTAGTCATTTCAGATCAACCAAAACAAACCTTAAATTTAGGAAATTATCGATTTGAATGAGGGGGGAGGCTAGCTTTTACCAACTGTATCTAAAAGTGTGACAGCTTCATGCACTTGGCTCTTGCCATTTATGGCTGCTTCGTTCCCTATTAATCTTTTTTTACTTGCATCAAAATTGTGACATCGTCTTAACCTTTATATTTGTTGATCAAAAGTCAAAACCTATCAGATTTCCGTTTCATCTAGTTAATCATATAGTTACTAGCAGGTGACTGTAATAATGGTGTATGCTAATAAAAAAATCAAACTGAAAGAATTCGATTACCTGAGCATCTTCACAAAACCATTTAGTCACTAGCTTCCTGAAGTCCTGTTTCTCCACTCTCGAATCAGTTTGAGTAGCTACAATTTCATCAATGGTTAAGCTTGAATCAAATGAACGTTTTTTTAGCTCATATTTCCATGTCTTCCATTTTCGTCCTATGTCAGCCATAATCCACAATTTGATATCTTCTGTTTCAATGGGAGCAAATTCAAATTTCTCCTACAATTCAATGATTAGCCAGCATATTAGTGATGGATAAATCATGAAATTTACCTTCACGATACATATTATATCAAATTTCAAATTTACCAGCAAATTCAAATTTCTCCTACACATATTATATCAAATTTACCTTCACGATGCTCCATAAATCATCTTTCTTTTCTTCTAATACTTTCCTCCAATCTGTGATACTTATATCGATATGTTGAGACATTTTCGCAACTGTTCCAAGAAAGCTAGTTAGCTCCTTTGCCTCTTTGCCAACAGGTTGTCCAGCATCAAAAGTAACCGTTAACCTTTTACCAGGTTCAAAATCCCATATAGCTTGTTTTCTTGTGTGACCACGAACCCGTTTTGGTGGACCTATAACTTCACTCATTATTATGAAAATAAATGAGTTATTGTATATAAGAGCTTAATAAAACTTCTAAGACTCTCTTGTCATATCAAATTGAGCAAACCAAATTTAACATCGGATATACCTTGTTGTGCATCCATTATTAATCTTCAATAAGCAGACTTCTGTGCTGTGAAATCACAGATACATAATCTAAGTCAGAAATAATCTTCAACAATCAACTATGATCTCATCATTTTAGGATACATATCATACAACTTTAACATACAAGCAGTTTCAAAATGCACATCAGGCTGAAAGGTATAACCATTTGTCTCCATTTTTTTCATAGGTTGCTAAGTTTGTGGTGATAGTATTTTTGTCTTTTTATGCGGGGATTATTGATTGAGTCCAAACTGTCAAGTTTATCACACAAGTCAACCACTTGTGAATGGTCAACCGTAATAAAATTCAAACAGTCTAAAACCAATGCAATTTCCCTTGGAATATAGTGGATTCCCGGGTCGTTAAGTCCCACGGAGGATTAATGGTGCTTTAAAAACGTTCAGATTTCGAATGATCACTAAGGATAATGATCAGTAAGGATTTTGATTGGATAATTACACTACTGATTGATTGGAATGTATTTGGATACAGAATTATAAAGCACAACAATCAGATTAAACAAACTTAAACACGTACGTTTATTAAATTACGTAAACGTACAAAATAAAACGTGAGTTTTAAAGAAATAAAAGACCTACAAATATGAAAATGATATTTTTACAATCCTAAAAATAAAAGAAAATTATTGGAAAAAGAAAATTATTTTTATAACTATTTATTTAATTATTATTAATTAAAAACTATTTATTAATTATTTAATAATACTCTAAAATATAAGAAAATATGAAATAAAGCTAGAAAATTGAAATTATGATTTAGAAAAATCTAAAATATTATAAAACTTATTTTAAAACTGAAAATATATTTATTACACTTTTTATCTATTTATTATTAATTAATTATTATTTAATTATTATTTAAAATACACTTAAATACAAGAAAAGATAAAATTAACCTGGAAAAATGAAATTTTAACTTAGAAAAATCTAAAATATTAGAAAACTAATTTTAAAACTGAAAAGATATTTTTTATGCTTTTTATTTATTTATTATTAATTATTTAATACTTATTAACTATTTTAAATTCTAATAAATACTAAACAAGCTAAGAAAATTATGAAATTTTTTATATAAATATCTTATGATGACAGAAAACTAAGAAAATTATAAAAACAGGAAGTGCTTAATAATAAGCTGAAAAAGAAAATTAAAAAGCTAATTTCTATTAAATAAACGCTATCACTATTTTAAAAATGATGTTTTTGTGATTTTTCTTTTTGAAAACTATTTAACTACTGATAATAAGCAACTTTAATGAAAACAAAAATTTTACAACTTAAAAATAAGCTATTTGAGAGCTTATGATCTCAACAGTGAGCTTATGAGCTTATTTTGATGATTTAAGCTCAAACAAGCTTACAAGCTGGAACCAAAGGTGAAATAAGCTACAAACAAGCTAAAACTACTTATATTAAGCTAAAAGGCACAAAGATACACACTGATAAGCTATAAATAAGCAAATAAGCACTTATCCTAAGTCTACTAACCAAACAGGACTGCAGCCATATTAACAAGCAATTTAAGCTTATGTAATAAGCTAAAAAGCTCAAAACAAAGACTGAGGTGTCAAGATGGACTGGTGGGCTTTCCAAAAAGTCCAAACTCACACCCTATGGCTCACTAATAAGCTTATGACAAGCTTGTGAAAAAGCATGTAAACACTGACTACTTTAGTTAAGACAGAAATGGGACAAACAAAAAGCTATTTGCAGCCCTATCAAATAAGCTAGAAAATTGAAAATAAGTACTGGACTAAAGAGATGGGTAGTTAAGCTACACAAAAAGCTAAAGTACACAAGCTATGGTTCACTAATGAGCTCTGTGTGAGCTTGTGAAAAAGAACCACTCAACTGTGCACAAGGCACCTTTTCAGTCAAGGACTCAAAATAAGCTAAAAAATAAGCAGTTAAACTAGCTAACTAAAAATTATAAAAATTACTATGATAAAGATGAGCAACTATATTTTAATATCCCAAAAGCTCAAATCTTGAAACTCAAAATTAAGTACTATATAAAATTATCTATTTTATTCAAAAACTGACTAAGCCTAAAATTTGACTTTTTATATAACACTAATAAGTTGACTAATATGAACTTTAAATCAATCCTACTCACTGATTATGTTGTAATAAGCTAAGTTAAGACTATAATAAGCTATATTACCAAGTTATAAGCTACTATGATGATTTTTACACTTTAAATCCCAACAGTTAACAAGTAAGATGAGATTAAAGGTACTTTTGACTTTTACACTAACAAGGACTGGTTTTTATGGTTGAAATGAGTTATTTAGACCAAGTGTGACAAACAACAAACAAGAACACTGTCTTGAACACCCTCTAGTATAGTTAAACAAGCAAATCCAAACAACACTTTATAGGACTGATTTTGTGATTTTCAAAACAAAACACAGATTAAGACCATGCCATGGATTTAAGACTTTATAATATCATGTATTAAGACTAAATAAGCACTAAACAACAACAATAACATCATTAGACTAAGAAATGACAATTATACTAATTTAACTGTTAAACTAAGGTTTTTAGTAATTACAAATTCCAATAAACAAACAAACTGTTTTATTGCTTAATTCTACTTAGCTATAGCTCATAAACATAGAAACACAATGATTTGAGCTAATGACTGACTTACACAGTGAAATGCCAAAATGGATCAAAAGGCTTACAAAATGGATTCCAAGTGATAGCTGAGAACCAAAAGCCAAGGACACAACCTATAGCTTCCCAAGAAGCACTAAACCAAGGCAATCCAATATCAACCCTGCTCCAGTGTCTCTTTCATCTTCTACACTGATTTTTGATTTTCTCACTATTTTCTAGTATTTTTGGTATTTTTTTCTTTTTGATACTAAACAAAGTTTTAAGGTATCTAAAAGCTTAGAAAAGCTTTATAAGGAGCTTACATTAGCTTATGAGTCCAAAACAACCATTAATAACAACATTTGATCATATTGAGAATTTGAACTTGAAAATTGCATAAACTGAAATGGAACTTAATACTGAAATTGAAACTGAAAACAAGTTTTTATTACACTGAGATAACTTAACAAGGTATTGGAAAGCTTTAAATTGCACTGGAAAACTTAAAATATTTAAAACGACATAAGAAAATTAAAATTACACTAGTTATGCTTCACATTGCTTCATCTCTTCTTTATATTGATCTTTTAGGCTCTTGTCGACATCTCTGAATCTTTCCCACCTCATTTGAACCATTGGATCTTTCAAAATCATCATAACTGTCCATGTGGAATTTTGGCGCTAAAAGTCACTTAAGCAGGTATTTGCAATTAAAGAAGTTTGGGAGGATGTGGAGGTGGAGGGGAGTGGTTAAACAGCTGGATAACAGGTGTAAAGGTGGAAAAACCACTCTGGTTTTGGTTTGCAGGATTGGGTGAGGAAGAAGCACAGTGTATCTGGTTTTGGCGCGTTTGACTTTTTTTGACCGAGTTGATATTAATAACGGGAGGGGTCAAAATGGTATATTGGACTGGTCAAAATGATTTTGGACTAGCTCAAGGTTCAGGGGTCATGGTCCAAGGATCAAGTGGTGTGGGTTGGGCTTGTGACTTGGGCCAGCTGGGTTTGTGTTTGGGATTGGATTAATATTACAAGGGGTCCGTTTGGTTTAGTAGTAGTATCACAAGGACCATATATGCAATTTGCTGATTTTTGAGGGACTAAACCTGCACTTTTTCCAAAGTTAACACAAGGACCAAACTTGCCATATATGAATAGTACAAGGACCACTATTTGATTATTTTCACTTTTTAAATATCCGAGGACCTTTTATGACAATTTTCAAACTTTAGGGATTAAAGTTGTCATTTTGTAATTTTTAAACTTTGAAGGGTTTGTTTTGACAACTTTTGAATCCCATGGACCTTAAATGATATTTTTCTTTATTTTGATTTACCAGGGACCAGTTTTGACAATTTTTGAAACTTGGGGGACTAAAACTGCCAATTATGCAAACTTGATACGTTTTTCATTTGATTTTGGTATTTTTGCATTTGAAACACATAAAACACTTATTTGTGATATTTTTATCATTTTGATGCATTTCTGAGTGTTTTCAGATGTTTTTGCAGTTTAAAAGGTATAAAAATGATGAGTATTTGTACACTCATCAATCCCCCACACTAAGATATTGCTAGTCCCTAGCAATCTTTTGAGAAAACTTAATGGATTTCATCTCTTTACCAAAAGCCATTACTTCTGGAGTAGCCAATTGTTTCAGTTCAAGTAAGAACTATGGTACACTGATAACCATATGATTTTGAGCAAATCACCGGCTTTCAACGGTTTTGATTTGTCTTTACCAGAAGCCGTTTTCTTCTGGACTAGCCAACTCTTAGATAAATTATCAATATTATCTTTGGTGAGCTGATTACCAATTATGGCTTTCCAACTGCCTTTACCACAAGCCATAAACTTGCGGGCTAGCCAACTCTTTACTAATTAAAGATATGGTGAGCTGAACACCATACAATTTTGGGCAAATTGCAAGCCATAAATAGATTTGAGATATCTTTACCAAGAGCCGTTTGCTCCTGGATTAGCCAATCCTTATGTTGGTTAGACATGGCGGATGATTACCATTTTTGAGTAAGTGAAAAACACTTACTCCAAAAAAATTTGGCCAAAATGGGGGAATTGGGTGGTATAATTACATGATAAAATTCGTGAGAATTCCCCCCCACACTAGAAATGAATATTGCACTCAATATTCAAAGTACCGGCGGTTATGCCGAAACATAGAACGTAAAAGGGAAATATTACGGCCATTATTTTATTTTTGATATATACACTTTTTTTTTTTTTTTTTTTAGTGAAAACTTATATACAATAGCGGGGGGCAACTCCCCCGCACTAGGGTGGTAGAAAGTAGAAAGAAGTCAGAAATATGGGTGAAAACCCATATGTTGTGCTACTGTTTTTGATTACCGAGTCGCTAGCTTGACTCGATCCCCGCATTCATTGGTTCATGGGGAAAGTTTGTAGATCCGGGACAACCACAGGTGGAATGTCCTCTCCAAAATAGTGTTTCAATCGATGACCATTCACTTTAAAATTTGGACCATCGGGGTGAGATAACTCAATGGTTCCATAAGGAAATACTTTAGTGATGGTGAATGGTCCGGACCAGCGGGATTTTAGTTTTCCAGAGAAAATCTTCAATCTTGAATTGAAAAGAAGGACTCGATCACCGATGTTGAAAACGCGGTTCTTGATTTTGGAGTCATGAATCTTCTTTGTCTTTTGTTTGTAGATCAAAGAGTTCTCGTATGCTTGATCACGGAGTTCATTTAGTTCATTCATTTGAACTTTTCTGTGATCACCAGCTGTCTGAATATCGAAATTGGCATGTTTCAAGGCCCAGTATCCTTTGTGCTCTAGCTCAATTGGCAGATGACACGCCTTTCCGTACACTAGCTTGTATGGAGTACACCCGATTGGTGTTTTATAAGCTGTACGGAAGGCCCAGAGTGCGTCATCTAGCTTATCCGACCAAGAGGCACGGTTTTCGCCTATTGTCCTTTCCAGAATTCTTTTTATACCACGGTTGGAAACTTCCACTTGCCCACTTGTTTGGGGGTGGTATGCAGTAGAGAGACGGTGAGTTACGCCATACTTTTGCATGACTCTATCAAATTGGTCATTGCAGAAATGCGTACCACGATCACTGATTATAGCTCGTGGAGTTCCAAACCTAGCAAAAAGAGATTTTAAGAATTTCACAACAACTCGGGCATCATTAGTAGGTAAAGCTTTCGCTTCAACCCATTTTGACAAATAGTCAACAGCCACAAGTATGTATTTGTTTCCTCGAGATGATGGAAATGGCCCCATAAAGTCAATGCCCCAGATGTCAAATATCTCACACACTTGAATGGCGTTTTGCGGCATTTCATTTCTTTGTGAGATATTTCCATGACGTTGACAAGCATCACAGGTTCTGACAAAATCGTGGGCATCCTTATAAATCGTGGGCCAATAAAACCCGGAATCAAACACCTTCTTGGCAGTGTAATTTGGACTGTGATGTCCCCCGGTGGGTCCAGCATGGCAAGCTTTGAGAATGTCCATAGCTTCCTGTCCATAAACACACCGTCGGATGACTTGATCCGCACAGATTTTGAATAAGTAGGGGTCGTCCCAGAAGTAATGTTTAACATCTTTGAAGAATTTGTTCTTCTGTTGGGTCGACATTCCTTTCACTATGAAGTTACCCGCATGGTAATTTGGAAAGTCAGCAAACCATGGGGTAGTAGAGTCTCCACGAAAAGAAACCGCATTGAGTGTCTCGAGAGGAAATGTTTCATTTATTTCCTTTTTCTCGAAAACATCTTGGTGTGGGTTTTCTAGACGGGACAGATGATCAGCAGCCAGGTTCTCAACTCCTTTTTTATCACGTATAATGATATCAAATTCTTGCAGGAGGAGAACCCAACGGAGCAATCTCGGCTTTGCATCTTGTTTTGCAAAGAAATATTTGAGAGCCGAGTGATCCGTATACACCACGCATTTGGTCAAGATTAAGTACGGCCGAAACTTCTCAAACGCATACACCACGGCTAGTAGCTCTTTTTATGTGGTGGTGTAATGGGTTTGAGCTTGATCATAGTCTTACTTGCGTAGTGGATAGGCTGAAAATGCTTGGATCTACGTTGCCCTAGGACTGCACCGATAGCAAAATCACTTGCATCGCACATGAGCTCAAAAGGCAAGTCCCGGTCGGGAGCAACGAGAATGGGTGCTTCAGTAAGCTTTTTCTTTAATGTTTCAAAAGCTTTGATGCACTCAGGTGAGAAGATAAAAGGAGCATCTTTTTCAAGAAGATGGGTCATAGGCCGGGCGATCTTAGAAAAATCTTGTATGAATCTGCGATAAAAACCGGCATGACCTAAAAAACTCCTAATACCTTTGACGGTAGTAGGATGAGGTAATTTAGCAATAACATCGACTTTTGCTCTATCGACCTCGATCCCATTTTTGGAAATATTATGGCCAAGGACTATGCCTTCTTTGACCATAAAGTGACTCTTCTCCCAATTTAGACAAAGATTGGTGTCTTCACACCTTTTGAGCATTTTTTCTAAATGGGAGAGACATGTTTGAAATGAGTCCCCAATGACCGAGAAGTCATCCATAAACACCTCCATTGTTTCCTCGATCATGTCGTGGAAAATGGCCATCATACATCGTTGGAATGTGCCAGGAGCATTACATAGGCCAAAAGGCATACGTCTGTAGGCAAAAGTTCCGTATGGGCAGGTGAATGTAGTCTTTTCTTGATCCTGTGGATCAATGGGGATCTGAAAATAACCCGAGAAACCATCTAGGAAACAATAGTATTCGTTCCCTGCTAATCTCTCAAGCATTTGGTCCATGAAGGGTAGAGGAAAATGGTCTTTTCGGGTGGCGTCATTCAACTTACGATAGTCAATACACACACGCCATCCCGTTACCAGCCGAGTTGGAATTAACTCGTTTTCTTCATTTGTGACAACAGTTATGCCACCCTTTTTAGGAACACAATGAATTGGGCTAACCCAAGGACTATCAGAGATCGGGTAAATTAAACCGGCATCAAGAAGTTTGAGAACCTCCTGTTTGATAACCTCATGAATATTAGGATTCACCCTTCTCGATGTTGACTGCTGGTTTGAAGTCATCCTCCATCAAGATTTTGTGAGTACAAAACTCGGGGTTGATACCCTTAATGTCGGAGAGTTTCCAAGCAATTGCTTGCTTGTGTGACTTTAAGACCTTTATGAGAGCAGCTTTTTCATCTTTACTCAAATCTCGAGCAATAATGACGGGTAATTTATCATCACCTTCAAGAAATGCATATTCGAGATGAGGTGGTAAGTCCTTAAGTTCGACTTCAGGAAATTCTTCAATTTTCTCAACTGAATTGACTTCCTTGTTATGAAGCTCGACGGGAGGGAGTGGAGATGGATCATCATTAAGCAACTTCTCAATGAGAAGAATATCTCCCTCGATGTCAATTGGAGCGTGATCAATTTCCCATGAAACCGAATCACTAGACAAGTATGCTTCAATCTCTTCTAAGATGAAGTCACTTTCCTCAAATGGAGTGAGAGAAGGAGTAGAATTGGTAATGATGGGTTGAGATGAATGAGTGAGATTATCACTCGAAGAATTATGATCATAACCGAGAACTTCTTGAGAGTACTCTTCAGAAGCAACATCAATGATATCTATTCGGTTAACCGATTCAGAATCATAGTTTGCGGAGTACCTCGAAGTTTGATCAAGGTTAAAGGTGACAGCTTCATTACCCACACGTAATGTGATTTCTTGATCAAATACATCAATGAGAGCACGACCCGTTCTCAGGAATCCTCGTCCAACAATTAGAGGAACCCGTGGATCGACATCGAAATCAACAACTACAAAGTCAGCTGGAAAATGGAACTTTCCTACTTTCACGAATACGTCCTCGGCAATGCCAAGTGGACGGGATATTGTACGATCTGCAAGCTCGAGAGTCATGCATGTAGGAGTAAGGTCCGGAAGAGAAAGTTTCTTCCATATTGAATAAGGCATCAGATTGATGCTTGCACCAAGATCTGCTAAGGCAAAGCATTCAACCATTCATGGAAATACACAAGGTAAGAGAAATTTTCCAGGATCTCTAAGCTTCTCGGGAAGCTTCTTCAAGATAACTGCAGAGCAGTTCTCGTTCAAAGGAGTTTTAGCCATTTCAAACAGCTTTTCCTTGTTGCTTAACATGTGTTTGAGAGTTGATGCAAACTTGGGCATCAGCATGATAGCATCCGCAAAGCTTATGTCAAAATGTAGTTCTTGAAAAATTTGAAAAAATTTGTCCATTTGATGACTGGCTTTTTCGCGGAGCTTTTGCTCATTCAAACGTGATGGGTAAGGAATAGAAGATTTGGATTTGGGATTTTCAACGGGAGCTACAGGAGGTTCAAAAACAACTCCTGGATTGGATTTGGGTTTCGGTACAACTTGAGGTTGGACATCGTTGGTACCTCCGTTATTAGTAGGAAGTTCCTTGTCCTTTGTCGCCTCAGGTTTACTTTCCACTACCTTCGGGAGAGAAGAAGAAGAGGTAGTAGGAATAGCGGGTCCATTGTATGAAACACCACTTCTGGTTGTGATCGCCTTTGCATCGCCCCTCGGGTTAGCGATCGTGTTGCTCAGAAGTTTTCCTGAGCCCGAGGGTTGATCATTTAAAGATTTCTTTAGATCACGATCTGACGACCAACAAGCTATTCATTTCATCTTGGGATTTCATGAATTGCTTCAATAACTCATCAGATGATGGTCCAGTTGGAACAATGGCTTGAGTTTGATTAGGAAAATTCTGGCCTCTATTGTTCGGATTAGGGCATTGATTTTGAAAATTTCCTTGGTTAGGATTCATATTCCCATGAAATTGATTCCCTCGATTGAAATTGTTTTGATTAAAGTTTCCTTGATGTTGGAAACCTTGATTTGGTCCGGGATAGAAATTACCTTGGTTTTGATAACCTTGGTTAATTCTAGGTTGGTTCGATTCGGTTTTGTATGTTAGGATTCTGATTAAAACCGGGTGGTCCTTGATAAGTATTAGCACGGTAGTTTGGTTCATTTTGAGGACGGTATTGATTACCTCCTCGATGTGAAGTACCGGCTATAGCATTGGCTTCAAACGGACTACCATCGGTGGCGATGCAGTTGTAGTATGCATGAGGGCCACCACAAGTAACACAGACCTCGACTTTCTTCACTTCACCATGTGATGGTGTTTGTGTGAAAGTGACTTTCTTTTGGTTAGCAAGAACCAAATCCTGAACAATATCCGTGAGTTTGTCAATCTTAGCATCGGTGCTAGATGTACTCACGTGAGATGAAGTAGAAGGTCCAACATTAGACTGAGACTGATATGTCTTTGTTCGGAAAGGGCGGACCTGGGACTTGTTTTCTATAATTTGCAAGGCTTCTTTTGTGGTCTTGCTCAGGAAATTACCTCCCGCGGAGGCATTTAAAGAGTCTTGGTTAGTTTGGTTCAGACCATTGTAGAAAGTATCCATTTGCATTAACTCGGTAAAACCATGATGCGGACACTTGCAGAGCAATTCTTTGTAACGATCCCATGCCTCCCCGAATGATTCATCAAATCTTTGAGAGAATTTCATTATCTCATTCTTAAGACTTGTAGTTCGGGATGGAGGATAGAATTCGTTAACAAACTTAGTGACTAGGTCTTCCCATGTCTCAATGGAACGAGGGGGTTGTTTCTCAAGCCAATTCCGGGCTTGTCCTCTAGAGAATGGGAACAGAAGAAGCTTAATTGCTTCATGTGGGACATTCTTGTATTTGATGGTAGATGCAATCTTGTTAAACCATCGAATATGTGCATGAGGATCATCCCGCTCAAAACCATAAAATTGGCTTTGGGTTACAAGATTAAGCAACCGGTTTTGAGCTCAAAGGTATCAGCCACGATGGCTGGGACAATAATGGCATCTCCGTAACCCTCGATGGGTGCTTGGAGAAGCTCATTCATCGGTTTGTCTTCTGCCATTACGACAGGGGTGGTGGTACTAGACGTTCCTCGATCACGGTGAAGGAGCGAACGTCCTCTACGCCTACGTGGAATACTGGCAAGCTCTGAAAGTGGACTGGTAGAGCTTGAAGAACGAGTGCGCATGCACTAAGTATAAAAATCAGTTTTCAAAACAAATGTGAGGCAAAACGACAAGTGAACTTAAACCAATAATCACAAATGAAATGGCTTCTTTGAAAAAGGTATACCAAATCACAAGGACACAAAGGCAAGTTTTGATCTGTAAGATTGGGAACTTATTAATGTTCACACCCCCGGTTGGTAGGTGTTACGCCTTGGTTTGCGGTGGTTGATTTTTATGTATTTATTAAGTACCACAGAAAAGACGTAGGTATGAATTTGTGCTAAGGGTTTAAAAACTTTTGGACAATGTTTTTGGTATCGTCTCGTTTAACCAAATCGTACCTCTTTAAGAATCACCTTAAAGAAAGTACAAGATAGAAAACGTTACGATTGTTTTGTTGTTTTATATTTTTTTTGGTGTTGTTAACACTTTAGGAAAAGTGTTAATGAACTTTTTTATAACTTTACAAAAAAACTGTTTACAAAAGGTGGTATATGTGCAGGAATGGGTCTGAGAATGCTTAAAACACGCTAAAGCCTCCCCGGCAGCGGCGCCAAAATTTGATTGAGTCCAAACTGTCAAGTTTATCACACAAGTCAACCACTTGTGAATGGTCAACCGTAATAAAATTCAAACAGTCTAAAACCAATGCAATTTCCCTTGGAATATAGTGGATTCCTGGGTCGTTAAGTCCCACGGAGGATTAATGGTGCTTAAAAACGTTCAGATTTCGAATGATCACTAAGGATAATGATCAGTAAGGATTTTGATTGGATAATTACACTACTGATTGATTGGAATGTATTTGGATACAGAATTATAAAGCACAACAATCAGATTAAACAAACTTAAACACGTACGTTTATTAAATTACGTAAACGTACAAAATAAAACGTGAGTTTTAAAGAAATAAAAGACCTACAAATATGAAAATGATATTTTTACAATCCTAAAAATAAAAGAAAATTATTGGAAAAAGAAAATTATTTTTATAACTATTTATTTAATTATTATTAATTAAAAACTATTTATTAATTATTTAATAATACTCTAAAATATAAGAAAATATGAAATAAAGCTAGAAAATTGAAATTATGATTTAGAAAAATCTAAAATATTATAAAACTTATTTTAAAACTGAAAATATATTTATTACACTTTTTATCTATTTATTATTAATTAATTATTATTTAATTATTATTTAAAATACACTTAAGTACAAGAAAAGATAAAATTAACCTGGAAAAATGAAATTTTAACTTAGAAAAATCTAAAATATTAGAAAACTAATTTTAAAACTGAAAAGATATTTTTTATGCTTTTTATTTATTTATTATTAATTATTTAATAATTATTAACTATTTTAAATTCTAATAAATACTAAACAAGCTAAGAAAATTATGAAATTTTTTATATAAATATCTTATGATGACAGAAAACTAAGAAAATTATAAAAACAGGAAGTGCTTAATAATAAGCTGAAAAAGAAAATTAAAAAGCTAATTTCTATTAAATAAACGCTATCACTATTTTAAAATGATGTTTTTGTGATTTTTCTTTTTGAAAACTATTTAACTACTGATAATAAGCAACTTTAATGAAAACAAAAATTTTACAACTTAAAAATAAGCTATTTGAGAGCTTATGATCTCAACAGTGAGCTTATGAGCTTATTTTGATGATTTAAGCTCAAACAAGCTTACAAGCTGGAACCAAAGGTGAAATAAGCTACAAACAAGCTAAAACTACTTATATTAAGCTAAAAGGCACAAAGATACACACTGATAAGCTATAAATAAGCAAATAAGCACTTATCCTAAGTCTACTAACCAAACAGGCCTGCAGCCATATTAACAAGCAATTTAAGCTTATGTAATAAGCTAAAAAGCTCAAAACAAAGACTGAGGTGTCAAGATGGACTGGTGGGCTTTCCAAAAAGTCCAAACTCACACCCTATGGCTCACTAATAAGCTTATGACAAGCTTGTGAAAAAGCATGTAAACACTGACTACTTTAGTTAAGACAGAAATGGGACAAACAAAAAGCTATTTGCAGCCCTATCAAATAAGCTAGAAAATTGAAAATAAGTACTGGAATAAAGAGATGGGTAGTTAAGCTACACAAAAAGCTAAAGTACACAAGCTATGGTTCACTAATGAGCTCTGTGTGAGCTTGTGAAAAAGAACCACTCAACTGTGCACAGGGCACCTTTTCAGACAAGGACTCAAAATAAGCTAAAAAATAAGCAGTTAAACTAGCTAACTAAAAATTATAAAAATTACTATGATAAAGATGAGCAACTATATTTTAATATCCCAAAAGCTCAAATCATGAAACTCAAAATTAAGTACTATATAAAATTATCTATTTTATTCAAAAACTGACTAAGCCTAAAATTTGACTTTTTATATAACACTAATAAGTTGACTAATATGAACTTTAAATCAATCCTACTCACTGATTATGTTGTAATAAGCTAAGTTAAGACTATAATAAGCTATATTACCAAGTTATAAGCTACTATGATGATTTTTACACTTTAAATCCCAACAGTTAACAAGTAAGATGAGATTAAAGGTACTTTTGACTTTTACACTAACAAGGACTGGTTTTTATGGTTGAAATGAGTTATTTAGACCAAGTGTGACAAACAACAAACAAGAACACTGTCTTGAACACCCTCTAGTACAGTTAAACAAGCAAATCCAAACAACACTTTATAGGGTGATTTTGTGATTTTCAAAACAAAACACAGATTAAGACCATGCCATGGATTTAAGACTTTATAATATCATGTATTAAGACTAAATAAGCACTAAACAACAACAATAACATCATTAGACTAAGAAATGACAATTATACTAATTTAACTGTTAAACTAAGGTTTTTAGTAATTACAAATTCCAATAAACAAACAAACTGTTTTATTGCTTAATTCTACTTAGCTATAGCTCATAAACATAGAAACACAATGATTTGAGCTAATGACCACTTACATTGAAATGCCAAAATGGATCAAAAGGCTTACAAAATGGATTCCAAGTGATAGCTGAGAACCAAAAGCCAAGGACACAACCTATAGCTTCCCAAGAAGCTCTAAACCAAGGCAATCCAATATCAACCCTGCTCCAGTGTCTCTTTCATCTTCTACACTGATTTTTGATTTTCTCACTATTTTCTAGTATTTTTGGTATTTTTTTCTTTTTGATACTAAACAAAGTTTTAAGGTATCTAAAAGCTTAGAAAAGCTTTATAAGGAGCTTACATTAGCTTATGAGTCCAAAACAACCATTAATAACAACATTTGATCATATTGAGAATTTGAACTTGAAAATTGCATAAACTGAAATGGAACTTAATACTGAAATTGAAACTGAAAACAAGTTTTTATTACACTGAGATAACTTAACAAGGTATTGGAAAGCTTTAAATTGCACTGGAAAACTTAAAATATTTAAAAAGACATAAGCAAATTAAAATTACACTAGTTATGCTTCACATTGCTTCATCTCTTCTTTATATTGATCTTTTAGGCTCTTGTCGACATCTCTGAATCTTTCCCACATAATTTGAACCATTGGATCTTTCAAAATCATCATAACTGTCCATGTGGAATTTTGGCGCCAAAAGTCACTTAAGCAGGTATTTGCAATTAAAGAAGTTTGGGAGGATGTGGAGGTGGAGGGGAGTGGTTAAACAATTTGGATACAGTGTAAAGGTGGAAAAACCACTCTGGTTTTGGTTTGCAGGATTGGGTGAGGAAGAAGCACAGTGTATCTGGTTTTGGCGCGTTTGACTTTTTTTTGACCGAGTTGATATTAATAACGGGAGGGGTCAAAATGGTATATTGGACTGGTCAAAATGATTTTGGACTAGCTCAAGGTTCAGGGGTCATGGTCCAAGGGTCAAGTGGTGTGGGTTGGGCTTGTGACTTGGGCCAGCTGGGTTTGTGTTTGGGATTGGATTAATATTACAAGGGGTCCGTTTGGTTTAGTAGTAGTATCACAAGGACCATATATGCAATTTTGATTTTGAGGACTAAACCGCACTTTTCCAAAGTTAACACAAGGACCAAACTTGCCATATATGAATAGTACAAGGACCACATTTGATTATTTTCACTTTTTAAATATCCGAGGACCTTTTATGACAATTTTCAAACTTTAGGGACCTAAGTTGCAAATATGCAATTTTTAAACTTTGAAGGGTTTGTTTTGACATCTTTTGAATCCCATGGACCTTAAATGATATTATACTTGATTTTGATTTACCAGGGACCAGTTTTGACAATTTTTGAAACTTGGGGGACTAAAACTGCCAATTATGCAAACTTGATACGTTTTCATCTGATTTTGGTATTTTTGCATTTGAAACACATAAAACACTTATTTGTGATATTTTTATCATTTTGATGCATTTCTGAGTGTTTTCAGATGTTTTTGTAGTTTAAAAGGTATAAAAATGATGAGTATTTGTACACTCATCAATTATTCGTTATCCCTTTCCTTACCCACAAATAAGTAAATTTGAATTCCAGTTCTAGTAAGTGAAATAAATTTATATTATGCTCATAAAATCAGATACACAAGACCCAATAAACGCAACTATCGAACTGCCTAAACACATCAGACCACTAGGCACAAATCATGAGGATACACCGATACAAGAACTAACACATGCTGGTAAGTTGACATCTGTGAAATACAACTGTGTATACGTAAATGATCCATCCTTTGATCCTTTCTAGAAGTAAAAGGCTAAAAAGAATAATCAAATTTAAAATATATACACTAGAGAAAGCATATATGATATCACACATTACCAGATACTGTAAATGCGAGTATATGAACACTATCCACTTAGGATTAGCATGTTCCAATTTGGTACCTCAAAACACAATAAGAATTTCCTAATATACATTTAAAAGCGAGTCAACTTTTAAGCCAGCGGTTTACTATCAAGAGGCAAAACTAACTATGCTAATGACACTTAACTAATATATCAAATAAACTTATCAAATCAAGCTTAATATTATAGTTCTCCTGATCCCTGTTAATAGAATTTCCTAACAAAAATAATAGCTCCATATTAACAAAAAGACGTCCACATTTCAGTTTGTCTCTACATAGTGTTTTTTATTAAAGAAATGACATTTCCAGTAAGTGTTTTACTGAAAATAAGGGCTTATCAAGTTATTTGATTACAACTTATACTTTATCAAAAACTACTACTAGTATTTACGTAAGCTTATTTAGAAACTTGAGCTTTTTATATGTGTTTATTATGCAGCCCATACATTTCAAAAACACATAAGCTAAAAAAATAAACCTAAGCAGTTTCAAATGAGCGTATGCTGCCTTAAGCACAAACAATCATTATCTAACATACTAAATGAATCAGAGGACTATGGCATTGTAAATGTGTAAGCGAAAGAAGCATACCTGCCACTCAGAAAGCAGATTTCCAGTTAAAATAGAGCTCCTTTAGATCTGCAAAAACAGACAGAAAATATTTAAGCAATCCAAACACCTCAAAATAACTGATCTCTCAGAATTGCTTATGTCACACCTCAAAACTGATCTATCAGATAAGCAGTTTTAACCAGCAAACTAACCAAAACATATAATTGAAGTAAAAACCATCAAAACAGACCGCTTAATTACTAAAGAAAAGTCAAAAGAAAGTACGTTCCATACTAATTAAACATTACATAACCTGAACAACTAATTAAACATGTCGATACACCAAAATTAAAAAAATAAGGCACTGTGTTTCACTCAAAAAGAACTACAGTAATTTAATCTACTTCATCTTCATCTTCGTCAACCTCCTCTTCAGATTCGATAACGAGTGTACCATCCACTACTTCATCAGCATAAACTCCGACCCTATTTAGGTTTGGTATGTCAAGTGTGCAAGAAGATGAAGCAAGACTGTTATCATCATTATCACATCGCATGTTAAATGCATCTTTAACATTAACATGTCGAACAGCTAGCCACCCTTCTAACTTCGGATCATGAAAATAAAAAACTTAATCAACTTGTGATGCTAAAACGAAAGGGTCATCATGTAATTGAGCACCTGTGTGCACCACATACGAGAAGTTCACTAGTGTGACACCGAATTCATCTTTTTACATCCTCTACTAGCATCAACCCAATCACACTTGAATAATACTACTCGCACCTTACCAGAATAGTTCAATTCAATAATGTCCTTTAAGGAACCATAGTAATTCACTGGCCTAGTGTTGCCATCTTGAGGATTAGCATCCACCACCCTAACAACAACACCACTGTTTTGAGTTTTGAGTGTTTTCTCGTGCTCTTTTGGGTGAAAACGGTATCCTTTAACAAAGTAGCCTGAATATCGGTTCACATGATTATTTGGTCCACGAGCAAGCCACTTAATTTCTTCAGTTACTCTTGGATTCCTTTGTTCTTCTAAGCGTTTAACCTAGAAAATATTGATAATTAACACTTTAGACCTAACCAATAAATTAGTAGTAGTGTTTGTCGTAGTTTAAAATACTTACCCAATTTCGAAACCACTCACTAAAGTTTTGGCAGTGAATCTTTTCAAGTTCATACTCAGATGGTCGACGTGAACGGTTTTGCCCCCTAACGATACTTTTATGTTCCCTTGTATAAGAAGTAGAAAATAATCAATATAAGACACTTTTGTTAATAGTGTAAAATTTTGATTAGCAAATAAAGTTCACTTACTCTCGAAAAGGCGTGACCGAATTAACATTAAATAACACATAGCGATGTGCTTGTTTAAGGGATTGGTCATCAATTTCATAATTAGGGATCCTTTCCTTTTGAGATGATAGTTCGAACGTGCATGTTTTCCTAACGGTCGACCGGGACGAAGGAAGTTGGATTCTTCAATTTCATTTTGATTGTCACCATCATCGTCATCATTCCTTTTGGGTCTCGTAAATAAGGTTTCTACTCCAGATAAGTATCGAGAGCAAAAGGTTAAGCTTTCTCTCACTAAATACCCTTCAGCAATTGAACCTTCTGGATAAGCTTTATTGCTTACATATGATTTTAGAGTCATTACATAACATGCTTTTGGCAAAGATATTAGACGAATATTCATCAGGAGGCTTGATAGATTTAAGTGTTTCCAAGAATGTATCTTTCTCCTCTCGAGTCATTACATAACATGCTTTTGGCAAAGATAGATTATTGTTTCTTGGATTCCTTTTTGGATGAAGTTCTTCTCGTATACCCCATTTTTCCAAGTCTAGACGAGCTTTCAAGTTATCTTTCGACTTCCTCACTTGACCAAGCAAAGTCCCGACAATATTATCACATACATTCTTTTCAATGTGCATCACATCTAGATTGTGACGCAACAACAAGTCTTTCCAGTAAGGTAACTCGAAGAAAATGCTTTTCATTTTCCAAGGACCCTTATCAACAATTTCTACAAGAAAATCGACACCTTTCAATTGATTTAGAATATCATCCCCAGACGAAGGGATAGGAGCTTGTATTGATTCTTGATGTCCATCAAAGGATCGAGTATCTTTACGTGAGCTATGATTTGGTTCAAGCCATCTTCGATGCCCCATGTAACACCATTTTCTACCGTGATCTAGCCATTTTGAAGTTTTGTCAAAAGCACATACAGGACATGCATATTCTCCTTTAGTGCTCCACCCAGAAAGGTTAGCATATCCAGAAAATCGATATTGTAGAAATGACTGCGGCTTTCATTTTGAAATTTTGATTCGTTGAGGCATCAAATGTATCAATACCGGCCCATAACTCTTTTAACTCCTTTATCAAAGGTTGCATGTAAACATGTAATTTATTACCGGGCTTTTGGGGCCGGAATGATCAAAGAAAGAATAAAATTAGGTTGTTTCATGACATACCATGGAGGTAAATTATATGGAATAACGAAGACAAGCCAAATCTTGTAGTTTAAATTCATTGACCTGTACGGATTGAAACCATCACTTGTTAGAGTCAAACGAACATTTCGAGGATCGCTTGCAAAATCAGAATGCTTCTCATCAAAGTGTTTCCATGACAACGCATCACCGGGTGTCGTAGTTTACCATCTTTTACCCGTTCCAAATGATGCCATTTCATAAGATGGGCCGTTTTTGAAGACATAAACAATCTTTGAAGCCTTGGTTTTAGGGGAAACCAACGAAAAACGTTCATTGCTTTCTTCTTTTTCTTTTTTAGACCCGCCTCATCTTGTATACCCGCCTCATCTTTTATACCCACCTCATCTCCAGAGTTATCTTGGGTGGGCCTCCATCGGGAAGCATTACAAACGGAGCATATATCTTTGTTCTCATTTTCATTCCAGAACAACATGCATCCGTTAGGACATGCATGTATTTTTTCATACCCTAACCCCAACTTCTTCATGATGTTTTTCGCCTCATCATGTTTCTTAGGCGTATATTCCCATCGGTAACAACTCTTCTTGAAGAAACTCCAATAACATAGAAAATGATGTGTTGCTCCAACCACAAAGAGATTTTATATGGTATAAACGAACCAAAGGCGACAACTTGTTATGCTTAGAATTAGGATACACCTTCTGATTAACGTTTTTGACCAAATCATCAAACTTCGTTTTATCATTTTGCTTTTCACGGTTCAAATTAGGTCCAGGTTGAGGTTGAGGTTCTCTTTCACCAATACTTCCTTCCATTGACACCGTAGGAAAAAGATCATGCAATATCTCATTCATTTCATGTTCGTTGTCTCCTTATTCATCATTTTCCATCATACTCGAAGATGATACCTCGTAACTTTCCCCGTGATCCGTCCAATTCAAGTACCCTCTCTTGAAGCCAACACATATAAGGTGATCATGCACTTCTTGTCTTTTAAGGTGAAATCTGTTGTGACAAGTCGTGCATGGACACAATATCTCTCCATGTTGACTCGATTTCTCAAAAGCAAAGTTAAGAAAATATTCCACGCCATTTACATATTGTGAACTAGATCTTGGTGCAAGATACATCCAAGATTTGTCCATAATGATGTCAAAAGTAGAAAAATTGAAGTAATATTCAACTCTTACGTGCCTAAAAACAACCATGTAACTCTATTAGCTACTGAAAAAATATGTGTGCTTGTGTATACATCACTATCATCAAATAAACACAAATAGTGGTATTCTTATTGAGGACAAATAGTGGTATTCTTTGAGCAAGTTCACGAAATTTGTCCCCTAATAAATCTTTTGAAAGATATGCTATTTAAATATATCTTGTGTATAAAAGAAAGATCATAGATCCGAAGTCCGGAGTTACAAGCCTACTTTCTAAACTTACTTTTTTTTATTAATTCACATATATTCAGATATATCCTAATTAATACTACCCAAGTCTAAACCAGTATATCTAGCATCCATAGTATATCTAGCATCCATACTGATCTTACGAAACAAAACTCACATACTTTATCAACTATAGAAAGATTCATAAGTTACGATATCCCCAATATGTTAACTAAAGCAACCTAGCTTTTACATTCTACTAAAACAAATTACTCAATATCACAACGCTAATGAACTTTGTAATTCTCAAAAGTAAAGAAACCAAATGTGATTTAAGTCATATCAGTACAATTCTACTACATTAAAGTACTCGAGATCATAATGTACTAAAAAACAAACTACTCGATATCACAATTTAACTGAGCGATTAACCGAACACGAATAAACTAACAACAACATGAGTATCACATTCTACAAAAACATACTACTCAATATCACAACTGAACTAACATATAAACCCAACGCGATTAAAGTAACAACAACCTGAGAATCACCAGGGGCAAATGCGAAACACCTCTTAACAACCGCGGAACTATAACCTTTACACAAACTCGCAAACTCCTCTATACCACATCATCTAAATGCAGCTAAACACTAACAGTTCCAAACTATTACTTTCCTTCTCTATCACAAACTACCTAAAATGCATACTAATAAAACTCCGCCAAACCAATTACGAGTTGAGATTCATTCCTACATGTATACCGCAATACCATTACAAAACATCAAATCAAAACACGGCATACTAATACTTTTTCGCAAACCATACAACATTCGTTCCTAAAATGCATGCTAAACATCAATCAGCTATCAACATAAACTAAACATCAACATGTATGAAGTGTTTTGATAGCTATCAACAAATCAGCACACCTTCTATCAAAACACTTCTAAATATAAACTAAACATCAATCAGCATTACAAATCAAAACACTTCGATTTATTTATACCTGAGTTAGGGTTTCATACGACGGAGTTAGGGTTTCAGTGGTGGAGGATGACGACGGTGCCGAAGTTAATTGCAGTCTTCGACGGAGTTAGGGTTTCATTACACCGAAGTTAATTGCAGTCTTCGATTTATTTCAGTGGTGGAGGATATCCCGACAAACGGTGATGAAGTTAATTATGGTGACGAAGGATTTAACGGTGGAGCCTATAAATTTAGGGTGATGAAGGATTTAACGCCACTTACGCCCACTTCGTAATTGAGATCTGTTTACGGTGATGAAGGTGATGAAGGATTTAAAGGTGGACCGTTTTTAAATGTTTTGGGGAAAAGGAGATATTTTATATAAGGGGCTAAACTTGGTCATACTAACTAAGCGGTCAAAAGAAAAGTCAAAAGAAAGTTTACTTTTTTATGTTTTGGTGACTTTTAAGAATTATTTAGTGGGGAAAAGTTTTAGTAAGTATATGTCAAATTTTTACTTTTATATTTTTTTGTTTATTTTTTATTTTTGGTGACTTTTAAAAATTTTAGTAAGGAAAAGTTTTAGTGAGTACATGTCAAAATTTTTGTAGTGATATATATATATATATATATATATATATATATATATATATATATATATATATATATATAGGGTGGCGTTCTTGTGGTAACCAAGCTTAAAGTAAAAACAATAGAAACTATTATGGATCATTGGATCAAAGTTGATGTATCAAGATCATATTTATTGAGATTAGTGACTTAATTGTAATAAAACATAAAAATAAGGGCATGTACCAATTAAATAAAACATTAATGGCAATTTGTATCAATATTAAAGTAACTGATTTTGCCGTTATTACGGTCCGATTTAAACACACTCGCCACCACCAAGCTTTGCTTTATTTGAAAATTTAACACCAATTTGAATATAAAATAATATTTGGGAGATCTTTTTCTTTTTGTCCACCTTCAAGCTGTTATTGAAGACATGCAAATAAAAAATTAACACCATTCATGTTTTTCATGCTACACATGCTTTCAAAAAAAAACAATCATAATATAGTGATACATTATATTAGATTGATACATTAAAAAATAAATAAATAAATAAATAATCATCCAAGTTACACTAGATTCATGTTATATTGCAGATTGATACACATAATTGTAAGGATCAAATCTTAAGTACCATAGCCATAAAACAAATGAAACACTAATTGGCGCATATACAAAAAACTAACTGGTACAGCTTGACCAATTAGTAAAATATTTGATAAACTTGTTTAAAACTATTGATGCATCTTTTGATGCACATGTTTAAAATGACCAAGTACATCATTAACCCGATTACTAAAATCTTAATAAAGGGTTGCTGAAAAATGACATAGGAATGAGAGAACCCGATCTTGTGAACGAGTATAATCCCGTTGACAAACGAAGATGATCCCACTAGAAATCGGACCAATGGTCGTCTCCAGTGGCGGATCCAGAATTTTGAATCATGTGTGGCACGATTTTTAGCTCATTTTGTTGCATTGTTGCACGGATACTATAGTTCTTAGCTTTAGTTAAACATCAACTTGGGTAAACTAATAGTTTTGCGGTTTTGGTTCGTGAATTTAAGTTACCCTCAATAATTTGAAATAATCAAATAATCTAAATTATCTGTAACATTAGATATTGTTTGATAACACTACCACATAACAAAGTCATTATTTTTGTTGCTTTGTGTGTCTATAGCTATGTATATAGACACTAGACATGCAATCAAATACTATATTAAAATAAGTTACATAAACCAATATAACAAAAGGACAAAATCCTCAAAAGATGAAAAGTACTATTCAATCATCTTCTACCTCGTTTTTTTTTTTTACTTTATTTTTCTTCAAAACTTAGAAACCATGTTTTTCCGGCCATGTTTTTTGCTCATTTCGTGCATCTCTAGCTTCAAAGTTCGTATAGCACTTTCAGAAAGTTATAGATTGTCAAGAGAATACATAGTTCGTCACCTAAAACCATGTGTGGCACGTGCTATAGGTGGCTCACACCTAGCTCCGCCCCTGGTCGTCTCCGGCGAGTAAACGATGATCCAGTGATTTTCTCTTGCTTATGGTTTGTCTCGGCCGATATCATTAAAAAAGAAACACAAACAACAACAAATATCACTATGAGTACGATAATCGCGAAGTTGCCTGCGTATGATAATCGACTTTTCCGGCAAGAAACACGACGGAAACAACTCACAGTCGAATTAAACATGCCTTAATATGACGCCTACAGCAAAAGAATTCATACGCAGGTGGTCGTTTTAAGATTTTCTATGGTTTTTTTATGGATTTGTTATACATAAATTTGATATGGGTTTGCCATGTTTTCTTGCATATCTAATAGGTTTTATGGAAAAAAGAAGAGTTTTTTTCATGACTATTGTGTTTTAAAAATTAATTTAACAAAGTGAGTACTTTGAAAACTATTTAACATATTACATATTTTGTAAGTATAAAACTTTAAAATTATTTAACATAGTTTTATCATTTTAGTGCACAACTGCAACGTCGACTCCTTCCACCCTTTACCGAGTTACCGTGACAAAGCATCATCTATTTTTTCCGTTCTTTTTCTCATATGTATATCAAATACAATCACTTTATACTTTCATTGGGTTATGTTACCGAAAGATGATGACTTCAATGAATTCTGCAAATTACCTTTTACATTTAAATGTCAAAAATTAAGTTGTTAAAACTTTAAAGTTATGGTTGTAACTTCTTTTGAGCATAAATTATGGGTTTAACTATCACCATTAATCTTGATTTATGTATGTAACCACATCTCTTTGGTTTGACAATAACAATTTAGCATCTTTTGTAATTTTGTTTGAAGCTAGCAAAAATTAAAAAAATAAATAAAAAATTCTATATATTAATGGTGTATAAAAAGTCGCTCGGAGCAACCTTTAGGATTTGGTAAACTGATGTTGGGTATACTTTGTTTACAAACGTGGCTCTGAAGAGTATGGTTAAAAGTAGATCATAATTTAGAGCATATTATGCATATTTTCTTAAATATTTTTGAAAGTACTCGTTTTGTTAATTTTTTTATAAAACTACAATGGTCAACTAAAAAACTCGAAAAAAGAATACAGTTAAAATTGGATTAATAAATGGGGATGGAAACTTAGGCGATGATGTGTGCACAAATTTAAGAGAAACAAAATACCATAATGCCCTTTTGGATTTATTAGTTATGTAGTTTTAATTTTCAATTTCTTTTAATGAGAAATGACACATGTCAGATTTTGATTGGTTCTTATTGTTTTTAGTTTAAGAGTGGTCATCACAAGAACGCAAATATATATATATATATATATATATATATATATATATATATATATATATATATATATATAGAATATAGATCAAATAAGATCAAACTTAAAGTTGTTAAAATGAGATCAAACTAAAATTTGACAATCGACACTCTCCTTACAACAAAATTAAATTTTTTATTAACTACAACTAAAATTGATTAACTACAATTAAATTATATATATATATATATGGTTCACGTATAAGCTGTTATTATTGTGGACTTGAACTAAGTGGACCAACTAATTGGACTTCTAATCAATGAGGTAACTATTCTCAGTCATTTGTTACAAAGTGTTGGGAATCGAATCCTATTCTTCACGTGGCTAATTGTTTAGATTGATGGCAACACACCCAACTAAAATATAAAATACAATATTAAGTGTAGCATAATCTAGTTAATGTTTTCGGAAACAACACAAGTTGTTCTCACCCTTATAGTTGAAATAGCCTACTTATTAACCGCTTATATTAATTAAACCTTGTGAGGCTAGTAATCCTTGAAGCTACAAACCATCTTATAGGACAGTCAACAGACCTTGTTTGGACCCTTGGATCTTATGATGGATGCGTACTTGTAGGTACACTGTGATTTTGGTATATGGTTATTTGTTTTTGTGTCTCCCTCCAATAAATGATGGAAAAGGGGCTGGTATTGGTTTTTGCTGGGATACACATGTCTCATTTTGACTAGTTATCAACTATATGGTATGACTTTAAGGAAGCACTATGGCTTGTGAAGCTTTATGGAAGCACTATGGCATGGAAAGTGTTAACAAATATTTAAAAATTCAAGTAAATTGCACGAGCTTTAAAAAGTGGATTGAATATTAGAAAAAACAAAGCAGTTCGTATCTCTATTGATAAAAATGCTACGAGTTTTTGCTATAATCATATTTTGGATGTGAACTGTCTTTTTCTACTCTCAAAGATGTCGTTAATGTTCGGAATTTCTTTTTGTTCATTATGCAAAGATGTTTCTTGTTTTTCGTAATAAGTTTTGCTAATAAAAAGGCACTATTTAATTTGAGCTTTTCCTATGAAGGCATCATAGCATAAATAACTTTATTCTAGTGTCCACTGTGTATAGTGATAATTATCATTTGTTCCAACTTTGGTGTTTTTCCTAAAGCAATAAAGTATGCGGAGTCATTCAATCATTCATTTTTTTTTTCTGCAAACCATATGGATATAATTTTCATAATAAATCGATTAAAACGTGATGTATGAGATAGTTTAAGACACATGCATCCACAGTTCCACACAGCATATGTAAAAAGCGAACAACAAAGAATTATCATTATTATTATATCCAAAAGTTGAGTGAGACCATAAACAGGCAGTCAGGCACCATTAGATACTTAGATGTCCAAATTCTGCCACATATTCTTTTGATTATATATTACTCTAGTTGTTTACACATCAACATCCATAATCACGTTATCAATTTCCCTTATCAGTTCCAGTTACAGTCATTCTTAACATGTTTGTTTTAAATCTTGTTTGTCATAACTTAGATATTGCATTGAATAACATTAATTATTTTTATACGGGTTTAATCGAAACAAGGTAGTTTTGATGAGTTTCACAGTTACAGTTACGGTCGCTATAACAGACTTTTTTTGATAAAACTGGTTTCTATCAAAAAAGAATTAAGTTATTTGATGTTTGTGCTTTCATTAATCTCACATAACACATTCTTTGCAAGATTATACAATTCTTGATTTGGTTAGGACTATTAATGATGTTTGGACCTTGCAATGGTAGACAATTTCAAGTGCAAAAATTGAATGTGTATGGTTTGCTAAATTTGACAAAAACATGCATCACAATGAGGCTTTTATACCAAGGAAAGGCACTTGTGGTTTTCTGTCTCGGTGTTATGAATCTGAGTAGTTTTTCTTTTTTACATTTTGGGATAATAGTGTTGGTTTTGTTTGCTGATGCCTGGTGTTTCCTTGGTTTTCTGTCAGTGAGTTGTGCTGCTATTGAAGTCCTTATTGTATCTGGTACAACTAATGACCGTAAATTTGCAGGCATGTCTTTTGTTTCCATCTTTATTTTGTCAATTCTTTACCAACACTTTAAATAAATGGTTTCTTTGTCCATTATTTATGGGCTACTAGTTGGAAGTGATACTGAAGCTGATTGGACCGAATTAAGCAAAGGACTGTGTGTGGGATGAGATATAATATAAACTACAATGTTTTGGACAATGGTAACTTGGCTGGAACTCATACAAATGCTTTTTTAAGACAAACCATCAATTCTATACTTAATAATTACTAACTTTAAACCCACCTATTGGCGTGTCTGGGTCAAGCACTTAAGTGACATGATTTGCTAATGGACCTGTATATAAGTATGATGTTTCTATAAGTTTTTTACTCTTAAATAAGGTCGTGAAGATATATGCAATTCTATGTCATTGATGATAATGGATCCTTCGCTGAAGCACTCACAAAACTATGCCTAGATGGATGTTGTTTGCTGTACGATCATTTTGACACTTTCATATTTTCCAGAAGATATATATATTTTTTTAACTTTTAGGTGCTTGTTAATTGATATTTGGAAATATTATGTTTTGAAGAATGGCTGAGGCAGACAAGTTGAAAGAGAGGATTCCATAAAGGATCAACCTAATGCAGAATCCGAATACGGAGAGCTCCAAAGAACTTATCTTATACCCGAAGGTTAGAGTTGTTCTAACATCTTAGATGGTGGATGTTATTTGCATTAGCATAATAGCATTTAAGATTGAGTAAAACAAGGTATTTTTATTGACCCTCGCGTTGGGCGGGAATAAATCAATATTGTGGGCCAACTTATAATTTATATAAATCGAAGTGTCAAAGTAAAAGTTAGACAAAATTGAGGCTACATATCAATTTTCAAGTTTATGTTGTATTTTATGTTTACATATAGGTTTTTACATCTTTGTCTTGTGGTAGCAAGATAAGAAAATGAAAAAGCAATAAAAGTCTTCGGTACAAAGGCGCAGATACTTATAAAAAATGTATTTTTTGTGAGTCCGTAAGTACTTTTTGTGTACTTTTCCACTTCTTATCTTGTGCCCCTATGGCACAAGATAGAAAAACCCGTCGGCCAAATGAACACTCAGGACCAACAATAAACGCATGCAGAAGGATAAGATTAGGTAAAAGATACAGATGTACACTATGGATAACAAATAGCAATATGGTATTAGATAGTGTCGTATTTGTTGTCGTTTTCTTATCTCTAAAATAATTGATGAATTTGAAAATTATTGCTTTTGGTTAGGATAAGCACCATTCTTTCTGCCTGATTGTCAACCATAAGTTCGCACTTTAGTTTAAGATGATGAATCACTTTGTTGCAAAGCTTTTGTTGGTAGAAGCACTAACATTGTTAACTTAAACAAGTATCTCCAAATTAAACTAATAATGTTCATAGGGTATTAAGATTTAATCTTTTTCCCTTTTTATATCTAGTAAGAAAAAGTTACAGATTTATGCAATGATGGCGATGAATTTACATTGCGTGATGCAGAGCAATATTACAGTGTTTTTTATAGAGTAATCATACCCAGCTAAAAGCTATTGGACTAGTTACAACATATTTTCCACCGGACCAGGCGAGACTAGCAAATCCAGTAGTCCCTGATGCTTTAGAATTAGCAATAAATGTCACGGTATACACCTTTTTCTCATTTTTCCCAGTGAACGTTAGCTCTTCTGGCTCAACGTCAATCTTCACATCCTGTGTTTTTGAAAATATCGATACCTTGTACGTTGTTGGAGGGCCCACATTAGTCAAACTCCTGGTGTATTTAACAACAGTTGCTGCCTTACTTCCACCACCTTCCCCTGAAGCCGTCATGAGTGGGACCGCAAAAGACGGGTAATTAAGATCTTCTACCCTATATTTCTTTCCCGCAACACACGTGGAATTTCCACCCGTAAACGTTTTAATTGTAGATGAACTGTAATTCAAAGCACAAAGGAAGCTCAAGTAGTCGTCAGGTGAGGCATCATACACAAGACCTGGATCAAGGGCTGCAACCGGGTCCACATGCCCTGCACCATGATCAAACGGTGTTGATGGTCTTCCAGTTGCAATATCCTGCAATCCTTCACCAGTTTTGTAACTGCTATAAGCTGTGGTCATAAGTGCTGATTTTATAGCTGCTGGGCTCCATTCTGGGTGGGCTTCCTTGAGTAAGGCTGCTAGCCCGCTTACATGCGGACACGACATCGATGTTCCTGACACGATATTGAATTCCACACGACGATAGTCTTCGGATAAACCGGTGGGACCTACTTTATTTGTCCACCCTGCTAGAATATTCACCCCTGGTGCTATTAGATCAGGTTTGAGTATCTCTGGTGTGAGCGCATTTGGACCCCGGGAACTGAAAGCCGCCAGTACCGGTGATGGTTTGATACCTAATAGGGTTCCTGCAGATGTGATTGTTGCTGTTGGACTATGATCCGAGACTATGTAACTTTTTATTGCATCACCAGCTTTCTGACCTACGGCAGTGCTTGGTATGAGGTGTGTGTCAGCAACCAGCTCTTCCCCAGTTGTTTCGGTGTTAGATAAAATCATCCCTACACCACCAGCTGCCTTCACCACCATCCCTTTTTGAACCCGGGAATTTAACCCGCGTTCACACATCACAATTTTATTAGTAGCGCTTCCCTGTGGTAACGAACCCGGTACACATAAATTACCCGTTGTGCTGTTACTAATATTACCAGCAAAAACAAGGGGAACCATTGAACCCGGTAACGGTTTCCCACTGTAAAGTGACACACCCGAGAATTTCTTTCCATTCCCAAGTGTAACATAAGCAGGGAAATCACGGTCTAGTGTTCCGGCACCTACTGTAGCTATCCAAGGGGCGACATTTGATAGGCTTAGAGGAGTGGGCCCACTATTGCCAGCCGAGCATGATACAAATATTCCATGGGATACTGCTTTGAATGCCCCGTAAGCGATCAAATCATTTGGGTAATCAGAGAGCGAGCCTCCTATCGACATAGATAATACTTGGACACCATCTGTGATTGCTGACTCCATTGCAGCTAATATGTCGCTCCCAAAACATCCACCTATCCAACATGCTTTATAAACTGCCAACCTGGCGTGAGGAGCCATCCCACGAGCTGTTCCTTTTGCAAAACCAAAAAGACTTGCCCCAGTAACGGCGGAACCACCTGCTGTAGTTGATGTATGTGTTCCGTGTCCATCATCGTCCATTGGAGACTTTGATTCCACTGTTTCATCAATTGGCCCATATGTCGCTTCATATGCTTTTGAAAAGTACCTTGCACCAATAAGTTTCTTATTACAGCTCGATACACTGAACCCTGTACCACTCTCACACTCACCTTTCCACCTACTGGGAATTGGGCCAAACCCAGTATCATCTAAACTCTTACTTCCGGGCCACACACCCGTGTCCACCACTCCAACAATCACATCACCACCAGACCTTGATCCTGGCATCATTGTCTCACTCTTTTCTAGTCCAAGAAACTCAGGTGAGTGTGTCGTATGAAGTTTGTATATCGACTCTTCTTGAACAGACACAATCCCATCTTGTTGTTTAAGTAGTTTCGCTTCATCAACCGTGAGTCTTGTGGAAAACCCGTAGATAACCGTGTTGTATGCATACAACATATTCGTGGACTCAGATACTGATCTCATAGACGTTTCATACCATTCCAAATGGTCAGAAAACGCCGATGGCATAACAGACTTGTCCATGTGAACAATATAAGTCTTCTGGTTGTGTTTACTGCCTGCAGCCACATAACAGTAATAAAACGCCACCATGATCGCCATAAGGACAACATTTCCGAGCTTCATTTTATTTAAACTTCGTCTATTTCTTGCAACTGCTGGGGGTGAGCATAAGTGGTATGAGGTTAAGCAGTCTATTTTGAAATTTAAGTGTTATTAGCTGTTAACAAGGTGCTAGCATATATATGGGTCATGCATAAGTGCTATTATCATGGGTTTGAAGTGAGTGGACCAACTGATTAGACATATAATCCGTCAGTGTTACAATTCTTAATTATTTGTTACCAAGTTGTGGGAAAAGAATCTTATTCTTCATGTGTGGCTAATATTAACATGAATCTTTTAGATTGATGACAACAAAACTAAATGTTGAGTACAGTGTTTAGTATAATATACACATACATTTGCCGAAAGTCTTTATGAAAACAGTCTCTTTACTTTTGGATTTACGTAGTGGTATTCATCGACATTCCACCTCCTTTATGTTGATAGAGTATTGTTGTTGTGAATGTTTAGTATTAGTATACCATAATACATTTAATTATGTTGAAAACAACACAAGTTGATTACAGACTTCTAATTCTATTTGGCTACTTGATGTCTGTATAATTGATAAAGCCTCGTGAGGCTAGTAATCCATTGAATTAGTGGGTCACTAATACGATCTATATGCACTTGTCGATACACAGAATATGACACTCATATATGATTTTCTTTGTATTTATCTCTCCCTCCAATAATTGCTGCAAAAAGGGCTGTGATTGGTTTTAGTTAGAAATGCGACTTTATGACTAGTTATCAACCAAGTATATGTTATGACTTTATTTGTCGGTAATTGTTTGTAGAAGCACTATGGCATGAAAAGCTTTAACAAATATTTGAATATTGGAATGATTCTATGATCTTCCTTTTAGAAGGATGGAATATTAGAAAAAGAAACAAAAAGTAACACCCAATGACCCATCTCCATTGAAAATTGTAGCTCAAAAGTCGTACGAGTTTTTGCTTTTATAGTGTTTTAGATGGTGACATGATTTGTAAAAACTTTGCACACTCTAACTCGCAACTTGTTAAAGCATAATATATATGCAGTAGAACTTTTTAATGCACAATTTTGAGTGTCTCAATCAAAGCATAATATATATACAGTATAACTGTTTAATACACAATTTTTGAGTGACCCAATCAATTTTTGTAGTGATTCAAAAAGTCTTTTATTCTTTCAAATATGTCCTCCTTCTATATGTCTTCTCGTTCATCATGCAAAGGTCCTTGACTTGATGTGATGAAGCTTAATGTTTTCGTATTATGCGTTTTATATTTGAGAAAATTCTCAAAGTGTCTTGTTTTCACCTCTTGGTTTACTACTTAAAAATACAAGAAAACAATTGGCTACCCATTTTGGTGAAAAAAACATGTATGAGACCTTGCTTTGCGAGACCACTTGATCCGCTAAAGTGATACGCATGTCATATGTTCTAACACAATGTATTAAAAGAGGGAGAAACAACGTGTATTTTTGCTCGATCTACTTTTGTTATTATACAAAAGATTTGAAGAGGGGACCTATCTTCGGTTCTGCCGTGTACTCGTTAAAGCAAACTCATGGTCCTTTCTTGCCCTTTCTAATGTCCTAGGTGAAACCTATTTGAAGTCTAATGCTACATTGGTACTTTTGCATGCCTACATATGTTTATTTGATTGACAACTTGTGTTACTTTTGTTCGACTTATTTTTGTCCATTAATAGTCTTGTGTCATAAGATATGACGCTTTATTTTTTTATTAGGTCGAGCGATATAACATTTTCATGTCTCAAGTTCTTGACCAAAATAGGAAAACTAAATTTATTGTCTTTTTTTTTTATTGCTAGCCATGGTTGTGGAAATTTGTTTTCTTTTCGACCAAAGAGTGGGAAGAAGACCATTTCAAGAGTTTTCTTTGTATTTATCTAATGACTTAAGTCCATGTAATAGAAACGAACTTCTCATATTTTACAAAGTTAGGTAATATAATCAATTTATTTTCAAGTTAGGTGATGAATACTTTGAAAATCGTTCAAATGTTACCAATTTGTACGGCAAACCTCGTTTATTTGCCATTTTTCTTTTTGTTTTTTATGCTTAGGTGGGTAGTATATTTGACATATTTATGCTTAGAGTTAATTTCATAAATGGTCCTTGTGGTCTGTCGAGTTTAAACTAAATAGTCCATAAACTTTTTTTTAATGGATCATCTCCTTGTGGTTGTGACCCGTATCGGGTTTAGTCCCTTAACCATAATTTCTGTTTGTTTGACCGTTAACTCAATAATGTGACAGCTAAATAGAAAGGTAATTATGTCATTTTATATATTGTATTTCTACAAAAAATTTATATCCTCCCTCACTCTCATCTTCTTTATCTTTCCCAACAACCACACACTACAATCTCATCACCAATTATTACCCACAAACGTTACCCATAATCGCCGCAAACCACCACTCATACACCACCACCTCAGCACCCGTTATCACCCCAACGACACCACCTAGGTCCGGGTATTTTTGGCCATATCTGGGTATTTTTTTGTCAGATTTGATGAAACCGCTGCCCGTCAACAGTGATAGTTTGCATTATTGATGAGTTTGGAATAATATAAAGAAGGTTGTTTGGATTAAATTGTGGGATAAATGATTAAGATTTTTTTTTTTTTTTTTTGTTTTTTTTTTGAGAGTTTGGATGTATTTTCTTCTTTGTAAATATAATGAAAAAGGTTTATATCTTTGTTTTATGTGTTGAGATCTGGTTATATATTGTGTGGGAAACTATAAAGGGGTTGAATAGTTTACCGCTTTTTAATTTAGTTTTCAAAGTTTACTTATGAAAAACTTCGATTGAGTCGTTTGTGAAATCAAGCCACAACAATATGAATCTTTCTTAACAAGACTATAATAGATACGCTAAAACAATTGAAAGTAAGTAATGAAAGTAAAGAGTAACTCAAACCAAGACAAGAGATTTATATTGGTTCAGTCACGAAGCTCTTCTTCGCCTTACTCCACTCCTCGAGTACCCAACTCGAGAGTTCTAAGCACTATGTCAACAAACTCCCTTGAGGCGGAGAAAATCATACAACGTCGCTTGTCACAATTTCCAACACTAAGCTAAATGTCGAGTACTAATCAAGCTAATACCAATCTCACTCACGATATACCCGATCCTTGCTAATCACACGAACCACTAGATCACCACGATCTAGACTTGACCACTTGATCAACACACTAACTTACAAACCACAAGAGATCTCCAAGATCTCGACAAGATCACAATGATCTACACAAGTTATCTAAACAAGACTCAAGACTACTTGATGTATATCAAGATACAACAAGTGTGTAACAAATGTTATAAGTGCACACTATTATAACTACAACACTAAGTATCTTCTTGATACTATGTATTCTTCTCTTGCACTAGGAGAGGAATGGATGTGATCACTTGGTTGGAAGAAGGGATCACTCTAAAACAAAAGAAACCTATCTAAAGGATCAAAGGAGAGTGTGTGTGTTAGGAGACTTTAACTCAGAAAGTTTTGTGTGAAAAAGGATGAGAAAAATCTGTGAAATGGGCTGGTATTTATAGGGCAAAGATTTTGTCCGTTACTGCAGACAGTACCACTAAATACCAGACGGTACCACTAAGTTTAGTGGTACCATCCCAGACAAAAACGCTCCAATTTTTTGTCTTTAGTGGTGTAAGTTTATTTGGGGAAGTTAGGAGCTGTTTTTGGGGGAAAAATAGCTGTTGGGAATATTTGAACTCATTTTTCCATTAAAACATTTCTTTAATATTAAAAAATAATTTGTAAAATGTATTTTTGAAAAAAATGTTTTGTCACATTAAAAATGTGAAGTATGAGACACAAATTCACTTCTTTGATCACTTGTCAAGTTGTAAATTTGTTTGTTCTTACCTAGAGTGATGTATGTAAAAAAGGGATATTTCGATTAAAAACTTGTTTACGTTAATTTTAACTTAACGTGTTTTTACATTTTGTTATCATCAAAACGTAGAGATATCGAAAGATAGCAATAAAGTTTTTAGACATTATTTACATCAACAATCTCCCCCTTTTTGATGATGACAAAACTTAAACTCATTTTAGGTGAAAATTAGTTTTAACAAGTTTTTAATTTGAGTTTGTATCCCACTTCACCCCCTTTTTGTCGAAGCAAAAAGATTGTCGAATCGACACTAAGGCTCCCCCTTGATGTATACTTGTAACACCCCCAAAATACGGTTCATCGGAAGACTTACTAGCATTGGGGGTGCTACGGGAATTGTTACACAACACAAGTATAGCGAAACAGAATAACTCATCCATGATTTAAAAACATTGTCAAAGATAGTAGTTACAATCTACATTTATTCAAAAGCACGAGAGTAAACCCATTAAAAGTAATTTCATAAAAGCGGTCCCAAATAAACATCAGAGTGAAATAGATCCATGACCATTCCAATGCCGCCAAGTGCCTCCCAAATCAACTGCCCAAGCCTAACATATCAATTACCTGAGAAAAACATGTTAAAAAGGTCAGCAAAAAGCTGGTGAGTTCATAGGTTTAAGTAAATAACATAGCATATGGACCAAAGAGTAAATTTTTTTATTACGCAAGTAAGTCACAACATATAAATAACCACCATATTCAAATCCCAAACCAAAAACCAAGATGTTATACGTCATGGCAAATTTTGCAACCACAAATCCAGGTGCCACCCTGGCAAGTCGGGGAAACAAGTCCAAGACGGGGCGGTCAACCACGATAGATCTACCTACAACATGAATAAAAGACCTAATAGTTGACAAGATAAAAAGAGAGGCTAATCCTTAGCCTAGACTACGTAATAAGCGCAAGCAAAGTATAGTTTATAAACGATCCAATCAAAACAAGAGCATGTTTTCTCACCCCAAGATTAAATAAAGTGAAGTGCGAATAAAAGTGAGGCTATGAAACTCACCTTAGTATAGCAAATGCACAAGAAACAACAGGAACAAGAAGAGTATCGACTATCAGGAAACAATAACTACTGACTCGGCACTACCTAATAACATAGACTCAGCTTAGATTAGAACTCCACTCAATAGTTCCCGATCCTGAATATATTCTAATTTTATTTCCAAAACTCTTTCTCATAACAGTTTCTAGTGTTTGGTATCCGCGCGTGCGTTGTGTAGACTCAACAAGATTCATGTGAACACACGCTACTCAAGAACTCAACAAAGAAAGATCACAAAAATCTATGTGTCAAGTTTGTAGTTTAATAAGTCTCTTAAATATATTGTCAAATCTTATTGAATTCGTCAATTCGATAAACTTTACAATGTATTCGCCTTACTTATTATTCCAAAACTATACTACGTCCTAGGGCGTCGTAGGATATGTTGTCATTACTAAACTCTTCCGACATAACTAACGAGGTATTACTCGATTCGTCAACCCAATAAGTTCGTTAGTTAAGTAAGTTAAGTTTATTAATACCAAATATCCGTGACAAGCAACTAAATGGTATTAAACTAGCATTTATGGCACTTCTAGTTTTGCGTGCCCTCGAAACATTTAGTAACCCTCTCATTACTTATTACACTTCTCTTTATTATTTAATTAAAAAGAATAATAACAAGTAAAATATACTTGCTAATTATTAATATGAAAACCTCTTTATTAGTTATTGTTTACGTTATTGTTATCGTTATAGTTAACTTGAGTTACTATTTGTTTCGAGTCACAAGTCCGAGTCATTAGTTCTCGACTTATTAAGTTATATCAAGTCCAATAATAAATATAGTCCATGTCACGGCCTTGTCTGAGTCAAAGATGACTAAAAAGTCAATGTGACACCGACTTGGCGCAAAGTTTACAAGTATATCATCAAGTCAATAAAGTCAAGTCCTAATATCACAACTTCAACATCACGTGGTCGTCTACGACTCACGTCTAACCTATCCTCCGTTACTAATAACCGTTTCACAACGATTCCCATTTCAAATTTCACAACACCATGATGCAGGTTTTACTGACTAGGTTTTAATATTTATAAAGTCTCGTTATACCTATGGTCTACCCTAATGCACTAACGAGCAGTGTACCCGGTCGTGTGTAGTGTAGTATTTGGTAAAACTGAGGTCGTCCCAAGAGTTATGTGTGCAAATTTTAACTAAGTCTAGGTGTCACAGATTTTAATGTTGAAATGATTAATTAATAACTAAAGACAAATAAAATAAAGAAAGCAAATAGAGGCGAAGGTTGTGATCAATAGATGAGAAGTGTGCTAACCTAGTTAATCTTCCTATCATGTTAAGTTCATGTTTAATTACTTCCAATTGCTTTAAGTGGGGGTAAAGGTCGCTAAGACAACATTTGGTCAGTTCGTCCTAACCTATCAGCAAAGGTTTCCACCGGAGATCTTGGGTGACCCCTTGAAAGTCTAGTTGTTTTTAGTCCCCTAAGCCAAGTCATTAAGTTCCGCTACATGCAAGATTTGTAATAATGAGTGCCCGGGCGCTAGCATTTTAAACACTCATACCTAACTTCTTAAGTTCATCCAAACGGTAGGTGATCAGTTGGTCAAATCGGATAAGCGAAGAAGGGTCGTCAGTTGGTCAATTGTTACCCTTCCCACTCAGTCTAACTACTTAGAGTCAGTTGGTCATATCTCCTAAGTAACTAGCCACTACCGCCATTCAAAACTACCGAAACAAGGGTAGCTACCAACAAACTATGCATGCATACACTAGAAACAATTATACGGAAGCAATGTAAACATAAAAAAAAAACAATCAAGGAATCATAACTAGGCTAGCACCAGAAATGCTTAGCTGCTCATATTAACTAAAACAATCAATTCAATGTTTAACATTACGAAATACATGAATTGAAAGTAAAGAAATGATAAAATTGATGCAGGTTTTACTGACCAGGTTTTAATATTTATAAATTTTTGTTATACCTATGTGTGGAAAACTAGAAGGGGGGTTGAATAGTTTTGCCGATTTTAAGTTGATTTCAAAAACTTTAGATTCGATATTATGTGAAATCGTATGGATGTTGAGAACGTATAGATCTAATGATAATGCAAGAAAATAAATAAAGTTAAGGGATAGAAATGACACAACCGATTTATAGTGGTTCGGCTACAAGTTCACCTTCTTTGCCCTACTCCACTCCCCGAGTCACCTACTCGAGAGTTCAAGCACTATGTCAACAAACTCCTTCACTTGGAGGAGAAGCCTTCACAACGTGGCTTACACTTTTTCCGGTACAAAGCTAGATACCGAGTCCGTAGCACGGTGGACCAAACCAACACAACTATTACACAACAAATATGTGAAATATCAAATACAAGATCTTTGCTACAGAAATCTTGCGAAGTGACAAATCAATCAAGGACCCCTTGCTTGGATGACTTGTAGAATGCTCGTGATCTCGCCTTAGAGAAGGACCTATATGAGGATCACAAATAGAAAGAAAGAAGAACAACTCTCTAGATCAAGTGATCTATATGTTAGAAGAGAATGAGAGTGTATGAGAGATTTAGTAAGAAGAGGGGTGAGTTAGAATGAAGAAATGGCTCTCTATTTATAGGCAAATTTCTCCTCTGTTCCACGGATCCCACGGATCCCTACCACAAGGGATCCGCTTCTAGTGTAATCCTAGGGATCCGGGTACTTCTTTGCCCATGGGTTTTTGGTTATGGGTCATGGGTTATGGGTTGGTCCATGGGTTTTCTTTAGATTCAATGTATCTAAGTATACATTGTATCTAGCCAACTTGGGTATGGGTTATGATCCATGGGTTATGGTTTTACCCATCCTAATAAACTATTACAACAAATGCTTAATTATTACATTTTTGTATTTAAATGGCTATATGTAAATGCTTTACAAAAATAACATGTATCCTTATAATTATACTTAAGATAACATTACATTTGTTATCAACAAAACACAAAAAGATCGCAAAATATTAATAAACGTTTTTACGGTTTATTTGTATTAACAATCTCCCCCTTTTTGTTGATGACAAAACATAATGTTATGATGAGTAAAACTTAAGAATAGATGAAAGTTTTGAAAGCCCCTAAGTTTTACTTCTTCTCCCCCTTTTTGTCGAAACAAAAAGTTAACTCCCCCTTGACGGTAGCTCCCCCTTGTTTGGGGCGTCAAGTGAAGAAAAATAAAAATCCTACAAAAAGAAAGGTTAGTAACATGCTTATATAATCTTGTGGTTGCTGAGAATCAAGATTGGGAGCCAAGGTATGCAAACAAGGCCTTGTAATAAAACAACAAATTGTAGTGGTATGTATGCCACTTACAAGCATGTAAAAATAAGAACAAGACTTGTTCTTGAAAATGACTTCAAAAGAAAAATAATACTAAAAGTGGAAATAGTAGTAGTGATTCCTTCCATGCTTGCATAAGGTTATTGATGGAGGTTTTGATGAGTAATGGTATTGATGCGATCAAGGATGAGGTTGAGTATGAAACGCATTTCTTCCCTAACTTCTATTGCAATTTCCCTAGTGGATTGGCAATGTTCACAATGTAAATGATGTGGGTAAAGAGTGCGGAAGTTTTCCGGGTTGGTTTGATTTGAGTTATGCGGAAGTTGTGGTGGAAAAATAGGAAAATATGGATCAATATTCGGAATGTTTGTAAATGGTGGTGGAAAAGAACCTAGATGTTCTTGTAATGTGATGGGAGCTAATGGTGGTGATGATTCAAGATCTTGAAATATAGTATTTGGAGATGTGGGGGGGGGGTGTTGAAAAGACTAATTCTTTTTCTTTAGGTTGGTTAGATCTTTTTGGAGTCTTAAGGAGTTCCAAAAGAGTTATTTTAGGTGGTGATGAAGTTGGTGTACTTGTTGGTGATGAGGGAGGTGCTATAATGGAAGCATCTTGTGGTGAGTTATTTGTTGAGGATGAACAATTTGAGGTTGGTTTTGCTAAACAACAAGATCGGATACTAATCCGTGTGGATATCCTAGCATTTGATTGTGGTATTTTGGATGGTGGAAGTACAAAGGTTTGGATATCATGACTGTTTGTACTAGATGATTCTCCTAAAGGGTATTTGGATGACGTGATGAAGTGTGTTTGTGAGAAGGAGATGGAGTATGCAAGCATTTTGGGAATTATATATATAGAAAAACAAAGTATTGTAATGAATGCTTGACCCAAAATGTGGATTAAAATCTAATGATTAGATATGAATTCAAGGCATGTGATCATGAGAATACATGCATTAAAGAGCATACTCCCAAAAATGAAACTGTAGAAAACTAGAAGGGGGGTTGAATAGTTTACCAATTAAAAACTTTGTTTTGAAACTTATTGTAAAGATCAATTAATATTGATCTTAGATATGTTAATGAAATATGCAAGCAATATGTAAGGAGTAAATAAGGAAAGAAATGATCAAACCACAACAAGTTGTTTATAGTGGTTCGGTCTACAAGGACTCTTTTTCCTTGCCCTACTCCACTCCTCGAGTCTCACACTCGAGAGTTTAACTTCACTAGTCAACAAGCTCCTTTCACCGGCGGAGAAAACCTTTACACTTCGCCTACACTATTTCCGACACTAAGCTAGATGTCGAGTTCTTTCCAAGGGTACAACCACTCCCACACACAATGTATTTTGAGGACTAAAATACTAACCACTCACACTCACAAGATTATGATGGTTTAATACAACAATGAAGTATGAATCAACACAAGATCATACAACACTAAACAAACAAGACTTCCAACTTCTCGTTTGAAGCTTGAATGTGACTTGATCTTCTTTGCTACAAAAGAGATCACTAATATGATATGAAACTGAGTTAGAAAGGTTAGAGAGAAGATATGTATGAGAGTATGTTAGAAAGGGATGAAAAACTACTTGGCTTGGCATTGCTATTTATAGCCAAAATGGACAGGAGCGTCCACGGACCGCGGAACCCTTAAAAGGGTTCCGCCCGTGTACCATTTTGGTACCGCCGGTCCGATCAAGATATCAAATCTTTGCTAAAGTCAACTCTATCTAAGTGAGATTGTGCAAGATATGAAGAGTACAAATCCACACAAAATATCTAATGAAATCTTCCAATGATTTCCATGATGCATCACATGATGTCATATGTTGTATTTCTATTTTTAGAAATATGCAAGTACTTAAGTAGTGTTTGGTTTTAAGAACCTAACACATTCTAAAAACTACTATCATACATAATGATTAGAGTCATATCAAGATGTTACTAATCATAAATGTAAATGCTTGAATGATGAATATATTGTTTGAAAAAGCTTGTTTTTATATCTATTAAACTTGACAAGCTTTAAGCTTTTATACAAATTAAATTTACTTTTGTCGTTAACAAAACTTAGGTAAAGATCAAAAATATAAATAACGTTTAATGACGATATTTGTATTAACAATCTCCCCTTTTGTTGAGGACAAAATATAAATTTTATTTTTATAAAAGATACAAAGTTTGTGCAAGAGTTATAAAAATATTAGTTTTAGAACTTGAAAAGAGAAAGATAATGCAAGTGTATGATGTTTGACTATTTATGAAAGTCAAAGTGTTCACTAGTTGATGTATGATGTTGACTTTTTAAGAAAGTCAAAGTATGCGATTGACTTTTAAGAAAAGTCAAAATGTAATCAAGTTCTATATTTTCTCCCTCTTTTTGTCTCAACAAAAGTAGAGGCGATGCGGAATGTAATGAGCCCGAGCCATTATCTCCCCTTGATCAAAGCTCCCCCTAAATTGGGTGCTTAATGGGAAGATACATGGATTGTGAAAGTAAAAGCTACAAAAAATGTTAGTAATAATGATCATTCACAAGCATTTCCAAACACTATGTAAAAGCACCAACACTATAATAAAAACACCATTCATTAGTTAAAATTTTCATGAATAAAGATCATGAAATGGGAACACAATGATGTGTTTTAGTACAAGAAGAAAAGAAAAGAAAATAATCCTAAGAAGAGAAAACTAGAAATGCTAAACTATGACCATCCTAATTTGATGGTGGATGAGAAAGAGCGTTGAGGTGCTCAAGGATATGATTGAGGATGAACCTCATTTCTTCTTGAAAGTCAAGGACCATAACCCGGGTCCTATCAGCGGTTTGGGCCGTTTGCTCACAAGTTGAGCAACCATGCCTAGGGGGTAGTATGTTTGGGGAGGTTGTGGTGGTGGAATGGTAGATGTGTTGGTGTTGGTGGAAATGTTTGGGGTGGTCATGATGGAAGCAAGCAAAGCACTTTGCATTTGCATTGTCTCACTCAAGTGAGAGTCCACCATGCCTTTGAATTGGTGGAGGTTGTGGAGTTCCGTTTGAATCTCCTCTCTAGTGGGATTGGCATCCCACATACACTCCTCAATGTCCTCAAGATGAAGGGACATTGATGTGGGGAGTGAATGATCCCCATACAAAGGACCATGAATGTCTTTGTGAATGGGGTGGAAGAGAAGAGGTTTAGGCCCTAATGGGGCGTTTGGGTCAAAGGATGACCGAGGTGACTCATGAGCCATCCGCTCAATTGAGCCAAATGATGGCAATGGTGGTGGATGATTTGGCCTAGGAGGCAAGTCATCCAAGTCCTCCAAGAAAGGATTTGGTGAAGTTGGTGGAGTGGAAAATAACTCCATAGGAATGAGAGTTGGAGACCTTGGTGAAGGTGGTGAGGGTGTTTTGGATGTTTGGATGGGTGCCGGTGGAGGTGAAGTTGGTGTTTTTGTTGGTGGTGGAGTGGTGATCACAATGTGTGATTGAGTAGGTGTGGCTAAGGTAAGGTTTGTATCATCTCGGATGGGAGATGAGATTGTGAGTGGAGAAGACTCGGATGAGGAGCTAAGGTTAACGAAGCAACAAGGCCTCACACTAATTCTAGCGGTCTTCTTGCAAGGTTTTGGAGATGATTTTGTCATTTTGACTTTGGTTTGTCTTTGCTAGATGATAGTAAGAATGAAGAAGGTGTGAGGATGATCATGGTAAAACCTCTCAATTTATAGAAGTGAAAAATCATGGAGAAATGTGTTTGATTTGATGTTAAGCCATTGAAGAGATGAGGTTCCTAATGATTTGGAAGTGGGTTGAATGCTAGTCATATCACCCAAGTCAAGCCATTCAAGAGAGATGGAGTGAAGAAGAAAAGATTTGCAATAAATGTGTTCTAGTGAGTGGAATTTCCTAATATTCAGATCACCCACGGATTTGAAGGTACCAAAAATTTGGTTCCTTCCTTTATGCAAAAGGGCTCCTTGGGTGGATTTTTCAAATTTTTGAATTTTGGTGGGAAATGGATTTCTTATATTCCTAAGTGAATTATACTAGTTCTAATAAGAGTATAAGCAATTTAGGATTGATTTATAAGCATTGGATGGTAATTTGGAATCACGAAATAGTCGAAATTGAGAAAGTTACCTGAAGGATCCACGGCACCAAAACTTACACGGAACCCTAAAAGGGTGCCGTCGGTCCGCCTATGCACGGCGGTACCAATTTACATAACGGACGGTACCAAATTTATGGTGCCGTTTGATCCGTGAAGTGCAGAAAAATGGACAGAGTTCGTTTTTAGGTGTCGGGGACTTTTCGAAACACGAAATTCTTCTCAAAACATGTTATACTAAACATTTCTAGTTAGGAAAAGCAGATAACATATATATAAACATAGTGGAGCATGTATTTTGAGCAAGGCTTTTTGATTTTCACATTATAGTGAAAATGGGTAAAATTTGATAGCATACTTGCGCTATCCCCTGCATGAAATTGTTAGCATTCACCATTGTTTCAGTTATATTATCATCCTACATAATAAAAACAACGAAATTGTATCAAACATTAATGATAATGCATTGTTCCAAACACTCCTTAAAATTACCCTTATTTGTCCAACTTCTTGTAAATCTTGTTCATCATCCTACCAAGGCACTTGAACATTCCCTTAGTTTGCTTGAACTCCTCTGATTCATTCTCTATTTCGGGAAGAGACGCATAATACTCATGAGGCGGAAGACGAGAGCTTGGAAGACCATCCTCTGAGCTATTTGATGATGATGATGATGGAGTTGGAGGTTTTGCTCTCTTGCCTTTTGTCTTAGCAACTCGTGCATCACTCAAAGGTACAAAGATGTGAGGGATGAGCTCATAGTGAAGGTGCATCCCTTTTGGGGTTGGTGGAATTGGTGCAAAGTTTCTATAGAGACGGGTGAGAAGCATCCCGTATGGAAGAGCAACCGATCCTTGAGTTGGAATATCAATCATTCTCCTAGCTATGTAGTAGGCTAAATTGAATGGTTGACGGGTGGACAAGTTGTAGAGCATATGACAAAGGCAAGCGTTAATGTGATCCCTATTTCCTATGGTGCTAATGACGTTGGCTCTAAGTAGCTCCTCCCATTTCTTAAATTCGGGCTTAAGTTCATTTAGCTCCATTCCATATGGATCTCGGTTTACCTCCTTTCCCTTTCGGGTAACTCGGGTTGGATCACCCTTTGGGTTAAAAGGTGTTCACGGATGACATCCTTGTCGGCCAAACGGGTTTGGTAGGGTAGAGAGCGGTCATTGATTGCATCAAGAGTCGTGAGTGACCACTTATCCGTGTAGACACAAGTTCCTCGGTTGGGAATTCCTAGCACTTGAGCAAAGTTGGCTAAGGTGATGGTGTAGTCGTTTTGATTGATTCTAAACCTAAGACAAAATTCATCATCGTCTTCATCATTAAAGCCGGTCACACTAGCATAGAATTCTAACACAAACCTAGGACAAATTGGTTCATCGATGTCAAGAAGACAATCGAATTGAATGGCGGCTAGTTCTTCACGAAGGTTGGTGTTTTCAAGGAAGGATGAGTGAATGGTTCTACCCTCATGGAAATACCTTGATTCTAGACCCCTAAATATTTCTACTTGTTCCTTGGTAAGTCCTTTGGTTTTGTGGTGTTTGGGAATGTAGTTAAGGGTGTCTTTGTGATCATAGAATCTTGCGGCTACCATGGTTATTCCTAAGGACAAGAGTTAATATGTTAAAAAATGAGAATAAGTTTTAACGTTTTTGGTTCTAGTGTGTGCCTATATGAAAACAATTTGGAGTTGCGGTTATCTCGACTCATTTTATGCACAAAATGGTTTTAGTGGGGTGTTTGGCAAATACCATGAGATAACCCAAATGCTCCTAATTCAATGTGGCTTCATTTGAATATACCCGGAATGCATATTAGTTATGCAATACCTTTAGTATTCAAGAGCATGCAAGTGATGAAAATTTAACGTTTCTATTTGTATTAGCAATGAAAAAATTGTTTTCCTACAAGTGAGAAGCTTTTCAAAACTTTTGACATGGGGTGTTTGGTTGTTTGAATAGGGCCTTATATTCATTATCTATCAATTAGTGGGAAGCATGATTTGTTTATGCAATATGATAATGTAGTACCTAATTTCAATGACTAGTTATGCAATTTGCCAATTGAATTCATATTTGGTATAAAAGCATACATAAAACCCCATGTAATGATTTGTGATAGTTTTGTGCATAAATAAGAATCCTAGACTCCGAATTAAGAGATGAAATGTAGTTAGGATACTTACAATGATGTTATCTTCAGTGATTAGTGAGTGGGAAGATGACAATAATGAGCTTGGTTTAAGTTTTACACGTTTTGGTAAAGTGGGTTTTGAGGAAGAGGATGATTTGTATATAGCGGTTTTGCTTCTGTAGACACCACGGACCAGACGGCACCAAAATTTGGTTCCGTCTTTGTTGTCGCTTGGTGCCGTGGCTACAGTATCAGGTACAAGACAAATTTGTTTAGTTTTGACTATTCTAATGTTTTGGGCTATGTTTATCCTACATGTTTGGTTCCATTAACCCTAAACCAAGTCTAAGAAGATTAAAAGGTTCTCGTTTAAGAGGCTTAGTTAAGATGTCGGCAATGTTGTCTTCGGAGGATACTTTCTCGATTGAAATGTTTCCTTTTTGAACATTGTCGCGAAGAAAGTGATGGCGGATTTCAATATGCTTTGTACGAGCATGTTGAACGGGATTCTTGCTGAGATCGATGGCTCCTTTGTTGTCGCAAAGTATCACAATGTCGTTGAGATGAATTCCGTAATCTACTAGAGCTTGCTTCATCCAAAGAGCTTGTTGACATGCTTTTCCGGCTGAGACGTACTCGGCTTCAGTGGTTGAGATGGCTAAGGCCGTTTGCTTCTTTGCAAACCATGAGGTGAGACAATGTCCAACAAAAGTGCAAATACCACTTGTACTTTTTCTATCGACATAATCACCGGCATGATCCGAGTCGGCATACACTATGGTTTCTATACCCGTTCCTTTGGGATACCATAATCCTAAACACGTTGTTCCCTTAATGTATCTAAAAATCCTTTTAAGGCTTCTAAGTGTGATGCCTTTGGGTTTTCTTGAAAGCGAGCACATAGACAAACACTAAACATAATGTCGGGTCTACTAGCCGTAAGATAGAGTAGGCTACCAATCATTCCTCTATATTTAGTGTTATCTACGGATTCACCTTCTTCATCCTTGGTGAGTTTAGTGTCCGAGGACATGGGTGTCTTAGTTGGTTTGGAATCTTCAAGACCAAATTTCCTAAGCATGTCTTTTATATATTTAGATTGGTTAAAGAATATGCCATCTTCTAGTTGTTTTATTTGAAGTCCTAGAAAGAAATTTAACTCACCCATCATACTCATTTCAAACTCGTCGTGCATGATTTTAGAGAAATCATCACATAATTCTTGACAAGTTGATCCGAATATAATGTCATCAACGTATATTTGAACAATGATAATATGTGATTCCTTTTTCTTGGTAAAAGAGTATTATCTACTAATCCCATAGTATATTTGTTATCAATAAGGAAAGTCTTAAGTCGGTCGTACCAAGCTTTTGGTGCTTGCTTAAGACCATACAATGCTTTCTTGAGTTTGAAGACATGATGTGGTTTCTCAAAGTCGGTGAAACCTGGAGGTTGAGCAACATACACTTCTTCGTTAATAAACCCATTAAGAAAGGCACTTTTAACATCCATTTGAAATAATTTAAAATCATAGGCACATGCATAAGCAAGCAATATTCTAATAGACTCAAGCCTAGCTACCGGTGCATAAGTTTCATCATAATCAATCCCTCTTGTTGATTATAACCTTGCGCTACAAGCCTAGCTTTGTTTCTAGATACTATCCCATTTTCATCCATTTTATTTTGAAAAACCCATTTTGTTCCAATTATAGTTTGATCTTTAGGTTTTGGAACTAATTTCCAAACATCATTTCTAACTAATTGGTTTAATTCTTCTTGCATGGCAATAACCCATGATTCATCTTTTATTGCTTCATTTATGGGTTTTGGTTCAATGGTGGATACAAAACAAAAATAATTACTTTGATTTTGGGCTTGTGACCTTAAGGTTCTTTGATTAAGTTGTCCTATGACTTTTTCTAAAGGATGACTTTTAGATTCTTTGATGTTGACAATTTCTTTATTTAATGGTTCATCTTCCTTGTTATTATTAATTATTTCTTGACCTTCTATCATTTGACTTTCAACTAAGTCATCATCTACCAAAGGTGATGTCTTAGAGGGAGGTGGACTTTCGTCGAATGTTATGTTCAACGATTCCTCGACTATCATTGTTTCTTTGTTTAGGACAATGTAAGCTTTACTAGTTTGAGAGTAACCAAGAAATACACCTTCATAAGACTTTGGGTCAAACTTGGTGAGATAATCCTTAGTATTAAGAATAAAGCATTTACAACCAAAGACTCTAAAATATCCTAACGTTGGCTTTTACCTTTATAGAGTTCATATGGTGTTTTGTTTAAGAAAGGCGTATTAAGACTCTATTCAAAATATATGTAGAAGTGTCAACGGCGTTACACCAAAACTTTTGAGGAATGTTTTGTTCATTAAGCATTGTTCTACTCATTTCTTGAATTGTTCTATTTTTACGTTCTACTACTCCATTAGATTGAGGTGTTCGTGGAGCGGAAAAGTTATGTGTTATACCATTTGTATCACAAAAGTTTCCAAATTGAGTTTCGTTGTCAAATTCACGACCATGATCCGTTCGGATCGACACAATTTTGACACCTAGAAGATTTTGAATTTTCTTGCTAAGTATTTCAAATTTATCAAAAGCTTCATTTTTGGTTTTCAAAAACAACGTCCAAGTAAACCTTGAGTAATCATCTACTATGACCAAAGTGTATAAGTTGCCTCCATAGCTTCTTATAGCGGATGGTCCAAACAAGTCCATATGTAATAATTCTAGACACTTAGATGTGGACACCATATTTTTAGATTTGTGACTACTATGTGTTTGTTTACCAATTTTGCAAGCGTCAAAAGTGTTGGTCATATTTAAGTTTTGGTAAATTCCTAACCAATTCTTTTGAAGATAGGTTTTGTATAAGTCTCATATTAGCGTGACCTAAGCGTCTATGCCAAAGAGATGAGCTATCGTCTAATGTTGTTAGGCAAAGTTTGTCATTATATGTTTTATCTATTTTCATGACGTATATGTTATTTTTCCTAACTCCTTTAGCTATGGTGATACCATCTTTTAGTATTTTACTACCATTTTCATCAAATAGTACTTTATACTTTTTATCACATAGTTGGCTAATACTAAGTAGATTAAATCCTAACCTATCCACATGAGCAACATTTTCAATAGTTAGGGAGTTATGAGCAATCGTACCTTTGCCAATAATTTTGCTTTTGAGATTGCTACCAAAGGTGACATTACCTCCGTCATACTCTTGGTATGATGAGAAGAGACTTTGTTGCCCGTCATGTGTCGTGAGCAACCACTATCTTTTATCCATTCATCAGGTTCCAATCCAACTTTCAAGCATACCTAAGAAGCAAATAACTCAAGCATTTGGTCCCCAATATCTCATGGGTCCATTTGGGTTAAACATACCATTTATTTGATTCATGTATGGAAACGATGGGTAAGAGTTCCATGGCATGTAATCTGGAGTTTGATATGGTCTAGGAAAGTTTTGATTCCAACCATTGTGTTGGTAGTTGGGTTGTACGTTGTGGTTGCTCTTAGGAAAGGGGCGTTTGGCAAAAGGAGTTTTATATCGTTGTTGAGTAGTTTTTGATCTAAATTAATTATTGACAAGTCCTACTCAAGTAACAATTTGGTTTTAGTTTAATACTATTATTGGTTTTCTTTGTTATTTTAACAAATTCAAGATGCGGTCCGTATTGCGAACATTACGTTTCTGAAGTACCCACGGCACCATTTTGCACAACGGACGGAACCCTTATTTTGGTTCCGTCGGTCCGTCTTTGCATCGCAGCAATTTTGAGAATGTTCGTCCTTTTCGGCCGTTTTGTTTTGACTCTTTGGAATTAATACTTCATTAAAACCTAGCCCATTCATGTCTCCCGGTGTTTTATGAATTTTAACTATTTCATCGGCAAGAGCGATGTTCTTGTTAAACCTTTTAAATTTAGAATTGTTTTCGATTAAAACATCTTGTGTGAGTTTTAGTTTTTCTATTTCAAGTTTAAGCTCTTGACATGATTTACAATCATCGTCATTTGCTTTTCCTTTTCTAGTCGTTTTGCTTTTTCTTTTAACTCATAAACTTCATTTTCCAAAAATTCCTTTTTGGTTTTAAAAATTTATTTTTAGTTATGATTTTTAGACTTAGCTCACACAATTGATTATATTGTTTTTGCAAAGTGTCATCATCAATAGAAGAATAAGAAGAGTCGGAAAGTACCTCATTTGACTCATGTGCCATTAGAGCGATCTCTTCCTTGCTTGATTCTTCATCGTCTTCACTATCACTCCAAGCACCACTTACAAAAGCTCGTTGAGTTTTGCTTTTAGGTGGCTTGGGACATTCTCCTATGAGGTGACTTGCATCACCACATCTAAAACATTTTCTTTCACCTTTACCCTTCTTGTCATCCCGATCTTTTCCGAATGGCTTCTTTTCTTCTCGAGGTTGTCTTACGAACTTTCCTCTTCTTCTAAAGAACTTCTTAAAATCTCTAACGGCCATGGCATATTCCTCATCTTCGCTACGGAGCAAGATTCGTCATCATCACTTGATTCCGCTTTTGCTTTTAGAGCAACGGATTTGATCTTCTCCCTTTTTCCTTTGATGATCTCCGAATCTTTCTCCATCACCATTTCGTGTACTTTGAGGTTACCGATCAACTCGTCTAGTGACATTATTGAGAGATCTTTTGATTCCTCAATGGCGGTCACTTTAGCTCTCCATTTGGGATGGAGTGCTCTAAGAAATTTCCCGACAAAGTTCTTACTACGAAAAGATTCATCAAGTGCTTTAAGTGATGTAATAATAGTGTTAAAGCGAGCAAAGCCACAATCAATGGTTTCATCTTCGGGAATAACAAATTGTTCATATTGTTGAACAAGAAGATCAATTTTGTTATCCTTGACTTGTGAATTACCTTGATGTGTAACAATTAAAGATTCCCAAATATCTTTGGCGGTTTCACACATAAAAATTCTTTCATATTCTTTTCTAGGTAAAGCATTATAAAGCATCATTTTAGCTTCATTATTTTTAGCAACTAGTTTCTTTTGTTCATCAACGGAAATATCCTTTGTTGTAGAACTAAAATCCCTTTAACAATAATAAACCAAAGATCTATATCTTTTGATTTTACATATGTTTCAAAACGGTTTTTCCAATAGATAAATCCATTGGTTTCAAAGAGTGGTGGTCTTTGCATAGATTGCCCTTCTTTAAAGTTTTCGAATCCATGGATCGTTTCAAGTTTATAAAATACAAGTTATTTTAGAAATTCTTGAGCAACGAGGCTCTTGTACCAATTGTAGAAAACTAGAAGGGGGTTGAATAGTTTACCAATTAAAAACTTTGTTTTGAAACTTATTGTAAAGATCAATTGATATTGATCTTAGATATGTTAATGAAATATGCAAGCAATATGTAAGGAGTAAATAAGGAAAGAAATGATCATACCACAACAAGTTGTTTATAGTGGTTCGGTCTACAAGGACTCTTTTTCCTTGCCCTACTCCACTCCTCGAGTCTCACACTCGAGAGTTTAACTTCACTAGTCAACAAGCTCCTTTCACCGGCGGAGAAAACCTTTACACTTCGCTTACACTATTTCCGACACTAAGCTAGATGTCGAGTTCTTTCCAAGGGTACAACCACTCCCACACACAATGTATTTTGAGGACTAAAATACTAACCACTCACACTCACAAGATTATGATGGTTTAATACAACAATGAAGTATGAATCAACACAAGATCATACAACACTAAACAAACAAGACTTCCAACTTCTCGTTTGAAGCTTGAATGTGACTTGATCTTCTTTGCTACAAAAGAGATCACTAATATGATATGAAAACGAGTTAGAAAGGTTAGAGAGAAGATATGTATGAGAGTATGTTAGAAAGGGATGAAAAACTACTTGGCTTGGCATTGCTATGTATAGCCAAAATGGACGAGGCGTCCACGGACCGCGGAACCCTTAAAAGGGTTCCGCCCGTGTACCATTTTGGTACCGCCGGTCTGCCAGTCAAGATATCAAATCTTTGCTAAAGTCAACTCTATCTAAGTGAGATTGTGCAAGATATGAAGAGTACAAATCCACACAAAATATCTAATGAAATCTTCCAATGATTTCCATGATGCATCACATGATGTCATATGTTGTATTTCTATTTTTAGAAATATGCAAGTACTTAAGTAGTGTTTGGTTTTAAGAACCTAACACATTCTAAAAACTACTATCATACATAATGATTAGAGTTATATCAAGATGTTACTAATCATAAATGTAAATGCTTGAATGATGAATATATTGTTTGAAAAAGCTTGTTTTAATATCTATTAAACTTGACAAGCTTTAAGCTTTTATACAAATTAAATTTACTTTTGTCGTTAACAAAACTTAGGTAAAGATCAAAAATATAAATAACGTTTAATGACGATATTTGTATTAACAAATGAATAATGGATTTTTCATCCAAAGTGAAAAAAAATAAAGAAGTTAGCTTACGTTGCCTGGATCAGCGGATCCTTCCTTGAGATCCGAATCGGCCGCAAAGGCTGGGATCCGTGGGTTTGGTGTTCGAGGCATCACAAAATTTTCTTTGGAAACATTTTTGCCTAGTATTAACTTATATGCAAACTATTTGGAGTTTCGGTTATCTCGACTCCTAAAAGAAATAGAAAATAAACTAGAAGTATAAAACCATCCTATTTAGATAACAAAAAACATATTTAGTACATGAGTCGTAATTTGTGTTATCAATGCTCTAATTCATTGTTGCTTAAATGAATGTACCCGAAAACACATATTAGTTATGTGTCCCCTTTAGCATTCAAAAGACATGAGATGCAATGAAAACGGGTTTTACTTTGTATTAATAATGAAAAAGCGATTTGTCCTAGTCGTGAGAAATTGCTTTTGTGAAATTGATTCGGGAAGGTATCATCCTTTTAGAAAACATTGTGAAAGTAGGTTTTCTTTGAAAATGTGTATATGAAAAAAAAAGCTATAAGTGGAAAACTCATCTTGGTTTTGAAATTCCGTATTGTTTGTGAGTTGTGTGTGAAATAGAAATCCTAGATTCGAGAAGAAGAAGGCTAGTGTTTGCATACCTTGTAGAGTCAAATAAGTTATGACGTTTGTTCCATTAGACCAAGACCAAGGCGAAGTAGGTTGAATTGTTCCCTTCAAGGTTTGGTGAGGGCGTCGGCTATGTTGTCTTCGGATGCTACCTTCTCAATAGAGATGTTCCACTTTTGAACATTGTCTCTTAGGAAGTGATGACGAATCTCTATATGCTTTGTGCGAGAATGCAATAACGGATTCTTGCTTAAGTCGATGGCACCTTTGTTGTCACATAGGATGGCTATGTCGCTTAGATGGATGTTGTAGTCTACTAACGCTTGTTTCATCCATAGTCCTTGTTGGCATGCTTTCTTGCGTGAGCGTACTTCGGCTCGGTTGTTGATATTGCAAGTGCCGTTTATTTCTTAGAAAACCAAGATGTTAAACAACATCCCATAAAAGTACATACCCCATTTGTACTTTTTCTATCAACGTCATAATCAGAAATCTATACATGACTATTCCCTCGTCTTTTAGGATACCATAATCCTAATTGTGTCACCCTTAATCCAAATATCAAACTCTAGTGTATGTATTTTAAGTCTAAGCAACACGCTGTACACAAACTGCCGCCAAATGAAAAGGCTACCATATACCGATATTTAGTATTATCTACGGTCTCCATCTTCATCTTTGTGAGTTTGGTGTCGGATGTTGGAGTCAATTGGTTTTGACTCTTCTAGACCATTTTTAACTCCTCATGTATTTAGATTGATTGAAGAAGATACCATCTTCTACTTGTTTTATTTTTAGACCAAGAAAGAAACTAAGTTCTCCCATCATACTCATCTCGAACTCGTCATGCATGATTTTAGAGAAATCATCACACATGTCTTGACAAGTGGATCCTAATATAATATCATCTACATATATTTGTACTATGATTATATGTGACTCTCTTTTCTTAGTAAAAAGTGTGTTGTCAACTAACCCCATGGTGTAGTTGTGTTTAACTAGAAATGACTTGAGTCTATCATACCAAGCTTTTGGAGCTTGTTTAAGACCGTAAAGGGCTTTCTTTAATTGATACACATGTTTAGGTTTTTCAAAATCAATGAAGCTCGGAGGTTGAGCTACATATACTTCTTCATTTATGAAACCATTTAGAAAGTGCTTTTGACATCCATTTGATAAAGCTTTAGATCATTAGCACAAGCATGCATAAGAGTATTCTTATAGACTCTAATCTAGCCACGGGGGGTAGGTCTCATCAAAGTCTATTCCCTCTTGTTGGTTATACCCTTGAGCAACGAGTCTAGCCTTGTTCCTAGACACTACTCCGTTTGCATCTAATTTGTTTTTATAAACCCATTTGGTTCCTATTATGGTTTGATTACTAGGTGGAGGGACAAGTGTCCAAACATCATTAGAAACAAATTGATTTAGTTCTTCTTGCATAGCCATTACCCAACTTTCATCTTTTATGGCTTCTTGTGTATTCTTAGGTTCTAAGGTTGAAACGAAACAAAACAGGCTACTTTGGTTTTGAATTTGAGACCTTAATGTTCGTTCGTTTAGTTTTCCTATGACTTTATCTATGGGGTGATCTTTGGACTCTTTAATGTTTATTATTTCATCACTTAGAGGTTCTTCTTCTTCAGCTTATCTTTTCTTTATTACTATAGCTTCACTTTCTATAATCTCTTCATCGACAAGAGGTGGAGAGGGTTTGGGTGGACTTTCATCAAATTTTTATATTTAATGACTCTTCTACCTTCATTGTTTCTTTGTTTAATATGGCGTAAGCTTTGCTATTTGGCGAGTAACCTAAAAGATACATTGGTTGATTTAGGATCAAATTTTGTAAGGTAATCTTTAGTGTTAAGAATAAAACATTTACTACCAAAGACTCTAAAGTGATTTAACGTAGGCTTTTTGCCTCGAAGTAACTCATATGGAGTTTTCCTAAGATTGGTCTAATCAAGACTCGATTGAGTATATACGTTGAAGTATCAATGGCATTACACCAAAACTTTTGAGGTATGGATTGTTCATTAAGCATGGTTTGACTCATTTCTTGTAGAGTTCTATTCTTTCTTTCTACTACCCCATTCGATTGTGGAGTACGTGGAGCCGAGAAGTTATGAGTAATACCATTAAGCGTCACAAAAGCTCGTTGCACTTCATTATCGAATTCCTACATGATCCGTCCTAATAGACACTATGGGACTTCTAGTTGTCTTTGGATCTTTTTGCTTAATATTTCAAAATAGTTAAAGGTTTCGTTTTGTTCTTTAAAAATTTTGTCCATGTATACCTAGAGTAGTCATCACTATTACCAAAGTGTAGTAGTTGCCTCCATAACTTTGGATAGTGGATGGACCAAATAAATCCATATGTAGTAATTCTAGACACCTAGTTGTGGACACCATGTTTTTAGCTTTATGACTCGAATGAGCTTGTTTTCCTATATTACACGCATCACAAAAATGATGTTCATATTTTAACTTAGGTAGATCTCTTACTAGATCTTTGGATGTTAGCGATTGAAGAAGTTACCATGTTGGCGTGACCCAATCTTCGATGAAAATTGAAAATTGTTATTTTTAACTTGTTGGTTGCCTTGATGAGTTACAACTAAAGAATTCCAAATTTCTTTAGAGGTTTTAAGCATAGAAATTCTTTTGAATTCCTTTTTCAGTAAAGCATTATATAAAACCATTTTTGCTTCACTATTTTTAGAAAGTTTTTTTCTTCATTTCATCGTTTAGTTTATCATGAGGTATGTGAACTAAATTTCCTTTATCATCATTTGAGGTAGCTTCAAAATCACCTTCAACAATAATGTACCAAAGATCAATATCTTTAGACTTCACATATGTTTCGAATCTATTTTTCCAATATATAAAACCATTAGTTTCAAGTAGTGGTGGTCGTTGCATAGATTGCTCTTCCTTATAATTTTCAGAACCCATAGTGATCGAAAAGTTTTTAAAATACAATTTTATTTTAAAACTTTTATAAACTTAGCTCTCTGATACCAATTGTGGAAAACTAGAAGGGGGGGTTGAATAGTTTTTCTAATTTTAAGTTGATTTCAAAAATTTTAGATTCGATATTATGTGAAATCGTATGGATGTTGGCGACGTATAGATCTAATGATAATGCAAGCAAATAAATAAAATTAAGGGATAGAAATGACCAACCGATTATAGTGGTTAAATACAAGGTCACCTTCCGCCCTACTCCACTCCGGAGTCACCTACGAGAGTTCAAGCACTATGTCAACAAACTCCTTCACTTGGCGGAGAAGCCTTCTAGCGTTGCACACTTTTAGGTACAAAGCTAGATCTGGATTAAAGTAGCATGGTGGACCAAACCAACACAACTATTACACAACAAATATGTGAAATATCAAATACAAGATCTTTGCTACAGAAATCTTGCGAAGTGACAAATCAATTAAGGACCCACTTGGATGACTTGTAGAATGCTCGATGATCGCCTTAGAGAAGGACCTATATGAGGTCACAAATAGAAAGAAAGAAGAACAACTCTCTAGATCAAGTGATCTATATGTTAGAATGAGAGTGTATGAGAGATTTAGTAAGAAGAGGGGTGAGTTAAATGAAGAAATGGCTCTCTATTTATAGGTAAGTTTCTTCTCTGTTCCACGGATCCCACGGATCCCTACAAGGATCCGAATCTGTAATCCTAGGGATCCGTGGTAGCATCTTCTTTGCCCATGGGTTTTTGGTTATGGGTCATGGGTTATGGGTTGGTCCATGGGTTTTCTTTAGATTCAATGTATCTAAAGTATACATTGTATCTAATAACTTTGGTATGGGTTATGATCCATGGGTTATGGTTCATGGGATGGTTTTACCCATCCTAATAAACTATTACAACAAATGCTTAATTATTACATTTTTGTATTTAAATGGCTATATGTAAATGCTTTACAAAAATAACATGTATCCTCATAATTATACTTAAGATAACATTACATTTGTTATCAACAAAACCTGAAAGAATCATAAAATATTAATAAGCGTTTTTCACGGTTTATTTGTATTAACATTATGGTCTACCAGTGCACTGGGCGGTAGGTGGGTGTTAGTGTAGTAATGTCGGTAAAGCCAAGTTAGATCCCAAGAGCTATGTGTGTGTTGGATTATTACTAAGTCTAGGTGTCACCAGTTAATAATGGTTTTGATAGGGATTTAATTAATTAAACTACTAATGCGAGAATAAAAGCGAATAAAGGCAAATAAATGATAAAGGAAATCAATAGAGGAGAGTGGTGCTAACCTAGTTAATCCTCCTAGCTAGTTATGTCTACGTCTACTTACTTCCGATTACTTCAGGTGGGGTCAAAGTCGAGAGGACAACATTTGGTCAATTAGCTCCTAACCTATGAAGCAAAGATGCCACGGGGAAGTCAGTGTCCCCTCATAGAGTCCTATTGTTCTTGTCCCAATCCAGTCATTAAGTAATAAGCTACATGCTAGATTTATAATAGTGAATGCCGGCCAGTTAAGACAGAGCCTTTAATTCTTAAGTTCATCAAGCGATAGGTGATCGGTTGGTCCAAATCGCACAAGTAGAAAGGGTCGAGTGGAGTTGGTCATATCTTTACCCTTCCATCTCAGTCAGCTCACCTAGGGTCATTTGGTCATATCTCTAGCAATTGGCCTCTCCTAGCCATTCAAAACTCACCAGAACAAGGGTGGCTACCAATAAACTATGCATGCACACTTAGAAATAATGCGTGCGGAGTAAAGTAAACGCAAACAAAATAATTAAAGAATCATAACTAGGCTAGCACCAAGAGGTGCTTAGCCGCTCATATCAATCATGAAAACCAATTCAATATTCAAATTCAGAAATACATGAATTGAAAGTAAAAGAAATGTAAAACGATAATGCTTATCGTAGGAGAGTGATTTCTCCTTGGAGACATTCAGTATGCTCCTCTAGACCCGATTGAGTTTTTCCTACGTTCTCTGAGTGTTGTGTGTGGAATGAAGTGAATAGAAATACTAGAATTCGTGGGGTATTTATAAGCGAGATGGGGTTCGGTATAACTAAAATAAGATTCTGTAGTAACCTTATTCCTCGTATTTTTGCACTAGATCTGCTGGTTATGGCGTAACCTTATGAGTGGTTACGCCGTAGTCTTCAATAAACTCGGTTACGTCGTATTTGATGCAGTGGTTACGGCGTAAGTATCAGCGAACCTCATTTGACCTAATATAGTTACGTCATAACCTTTGGGAAGAGAGTTCGTGCGTAACCTTCGATAAGTTGGTTTTAAAGTCACACAATAGTTCGGCGTAATGTGAGAGGCGAGTTACGTAACTTTTCAAAAGTAGCATCTTGTGATAAATCTTTAGATATTTCTCCAGGTTCAGCGTCTCTTTAGCTCAATGCTCGTAATTTACACGAAAGTGGAAACAATGGAAAGCAAGCGTAAATCCATATAAATGATATAAATTACAAGCATTATCGGGGGAAATTGACACTTAATATTTAGGACTATTTGATGTTATTAAATATCCCCAACTTGAACTCTACTTGCCCTCAAGTAGACCTTATTAGAAAGATTCCTAAAAAGATATCTCCCATAACTGAAAATATAGGTTTATAAAATCCCTATGCTAGAATTAAACAAAGCGAACACCTCAAAGAGGGCAAAACACTCAAATCTCAACTATTCTAAGTGTCAATGTTGGCGATCACTCAATCGCCCGGTCATAGCATGTATTCTATCATAAGCTTGGCGGTTACACAAATCTCCACCACTAGAGTTAAGGGCTAAACAATTCTCGAAGGCAATATGGGTAGACACGACAAAAGGTTAAGGGGTGACTCGTCATTACTAACATGTCACGGCGAAGTGGACAAAATCAATGATATATGACCAAATCCATGGCCAAGACACCAAAGATTGCTCGCTGCATCACATAGACACGCTTCATGACTAAAGGTTAGGATAAGACATGGGATATATAATTGGTGTAAAATAAAAACAAGCAGGTAGTCTAAATCTATAACCAAGTCATCACCACTTACCGTCCACCCAAAGTTCAAGCTTTGAAGTCAAGAAACCGGATCATGAAATTTAAGGTAGATGTGTTATTAGAGGGCGTGCGTGATGGGCACACTACCTTTTCTCCAACTTGTTGGCATAACTACCAACTCAATCTTCAAATGTGAGTAGGGTGGCCTTCGATACTAATTCTATAGAGCTCATACTACAGTGCTTATAACATCGCACTTTACAATAACATAACAATTTTTTTTTATTTATTTTTTATTTTTTTTTCAACATAACAATAAATAACATAACATACTATACCCCATTTGAGATGAACAATGGGAATTGGGGTCTTCAATAATCTTGAAATGTTATGCGATGAAAGCGTGATTTAGAACCTTTCCACTCGAACATTGAACTTAGGCAAATGATGACGAATCACAAATAAAGACTACAGGGGAGGCTAAGGTGTATAGGTGTATCGAAACAATATATCGGGTTAACAAAATGAAAGGAATGGCTCGGAAGGGTGTATCTAGGGGTATCTTGCACTAAAGGTGAGTCAACAAAAAGGGTTTCACATGGGGATTAGAAATTAGAGGTGGCTAATCGATAGACACACAATGGTAGGCTGTTTGGGGTGATAATCCTATAATATTGCCTTCTAAAACTGAAAAGTCCAAATACATCGAGCTAACTCAACATACCTCAATATAAGGTAGATGTGCCATTAGAGGACGTCGTGATGGGCACACTACCTTTAACTGTTGGCATAACTACCAACTCCAATATTCAAATGTGACCGAGGTGGCCTCCTCGATACTAATTCTATAGAGCTCATACTACGATGCTTATAACATCGCACTTTACAATAACATAACAATTTTGTTTTCAACATAACAATAAAACATAACATAATATATACCCCGGCAGGGCGAACAATGGTAATTGAGTCTTCAATGATCTTGAAATATTTAGCCGATGAAAGCGTGATTTCCGAACCTTTCCACTCGAACCTTGAACTTAGGCAAATGATGACTTCCCGATCACAAATAAAGACTACAGGGTAGGTTAAGGTGTATAGGTGTATGAGAAACAATATCTAGGGTTAACAAAATGAAAGGAAAGGCTCCGAAGGGTGTATCTAGGGGTATCTTGCACTAAAGGTGAGTGTAACAAAAGGATTTCACATGGGGGTCAGTAGGGTGACTAATCGATAGACTCACAAAGGTAGGTTGTTTGGGTGATAATCCTATAATATTGCCTTCAAAGCGAAAAGTCTAAATACATGAGCTAACTCAAGCGTACCGTCTATGATCTCGAGAAATGATGCAAAGGCCAAGTTCTAAAGTTTACAAGCTACCGACACACTCATAATTTGGTGGATTTGGGGAAGATATTGGAAACGGATAAGGCTAATCTCACCATATAATATCAAGGGTTGTATGTGCTCGGCTAAGGTCTAATCTAGTTAGTTTAATAAAAACATGTCAAAATTTTAAAAATGGCATAATTTTTCAAAATAAACTAGAAATACGATGGCAAAATAATGTTCAAGAATAATTAAAGTCCACGAGGCAGATTGTACAAAGTCCCTTTTCTACTAAGCATTAAATAAAGGTGAAGAGAAAAGTAGAATTAGAGCGAGAACTTCCATGAAATTTGCTCCATAAAGAAGGAAGGCCACGAAAAAGGCGTGCCTTAGATTATAGCATCATGAACAAACTTCAATCCCTGAAATCACACTACCGACAAGCATAATTCTAAAAGAAAAAGCGAAAAATGAAAAACAAACCTAACTCCTTTGTAGGAATCCGGTTGCATTTAGCCCGAATTCAAAAGCCTTTTAAACCACAATTGTGTCCCAGTGGGCCAGTGAAAGTCGTGAGGGTTCTGAGGAACAGACCTACAAAGTTCATTTAAAATACTAATACAAGGTTATTGTGTTTTAAAATGAAAGAATATGAGAGGAAGGCCATGTAAGTAACTCTTTTGAGGAGTTC